>JBAJNP010000531.1:80122-90258 GCA_036877545.1 Yasuhikotakia modesta
ATATATATATATGCAACCGTAACTGACAAACACGTCACTTTTTACTTCACTAAATAATAACACATAGTGTACGTAACTTTAATTTTGTTTCATATTTGGCTTGTTTGATTTTAATATTGAAAGTAATATTGAAAGTTAAGTGTGGCTAGTCTCCCTCACATCTATCTCTTTATATTTCTGTTTTTATTTTTGCTGTGTGAATAATGATATTCATAGATTTTATTATTCCAGTAGACTGTAGCTACTGTGCAGAGATTTAACACATTTATTTCTGGTGGGCTGTACCGCAGTCATTGTAAACAGATTAATTCTAGATAGCAAAGACGTTTTAAACTGTGGCAATGCATCCAGTCACTAAGAAAAGGGAAATTTAGATTGAAACGATTTAAGACTATCTGAAAGTTGAGATTAGCTAGACTGGATAAATTAGAAAAGATGTTTGTTTAAAGAATGCAATGCTGGCTGCGTTAACAGTGTTGAATTATTACTGAATTAAAGTTTGTACACTAGAAACTTGTTAGGAAAGTTTACTTTAAGTTCAACACCAAAGCTTGCTATATTCAACTGCATAAAACTTTCTACGTTGGCCAAACCGAATGTTTTGATATTTTTGGAGTTTTTGGAGCAGTCAGATAGCAAAAAAATGGGACCCATTTCTAACAGAGTTTGTAACAGCATCGAATGATTGATTGTTTTGGAGACATAAAATATTGTCAGAACAGAGTGAGATTTCATAGTTAATGGTGTCGCTTGGTAATTCTGTCATTTCGTTTTTGGCATTAGCCAGAGTTTAATAAAGCGTACAAAAAAGCGTAGACTTTGTTATTTGTGATAACCAAAGCCATGGGGACTGCACAGTATATTGTATTGATCCGTTTAATAAGCGACTCCACAAAACCACAGTTTTTCCAATGTTGCAAAACGACACTGCCAACCGATGTTATCAATTGTTTTGCCCAATGCAGGGAAAGCGATTACTGTGTTGTTATTGTTCTGCAGATGTTGATAACATGTTGCGTTCTTGAGATTTTCTTGAGATGAGATGAATGATTTAATAACTGATCCGTCACAGATTTATTTGGATGGATGTTTTAAACGATTGACATGCCTCAAAATTAAACATAATTCATCTCTGTGCCTAAGATCAGTTTTTAATATTTTAATAAATTGCACAAATTAAAAAGAAATTAATTGGGTTAAATAAATAACACAAATTACCCAGTGTTGTAAGAACGTTTACGTAACGTTTCCATTAAGTACCATAAATGTTAAAAATGTTATTTTGTAAGCTTTTGAAATGTTTAAACATCCACTTTTTAACACATCTTAGCATTAGCTTTTTCTAATTCTAAGAACATTATAAAAATATCCTTGTACAGTTTTTAACATTTTTAGCTACTTAAGACTAATATTTTTGCTGTATATAATATCATAAAAAGTTCTGCTAATGTTTCTATAAGAACATTTGTGAGAACTTTGAGAGAACATTAAGAGAACATTAGCTAATGTTGCGAGAACGATCCCTGTCAGCTACTGTAGGTAATTGCCTGTGTTAAGGTGTGAACTTTCACAGCTCTTGTTATAACTTTCATGCCTTTCAGACAAATCTTTACTTCATCTTGTGTTGCTCAAAGCGTTGTTTCAATTTCGTTCAGCTTTGCGTTCTGCGTAAACAAACAGAGTTTATCAGCTTGACAAGGTGAGATAACTTTTCAAGCAGAACATCAGTGGATATATTTGTCCGTGTATCTCCAGACGCCAGAGTTCTGTAACTTTTATGGTTCTGCCCGCATTAGCGCAACCGTTCAGGTGATGCTAGCGATACGTCAACATTCATTGGTTGAATGGCTGAATTTGTTTGGAGAAACGCAGCTGTGTGTACATGCGTGCATGCATGGGTGCATGCTTGCATTTTTGCAAGATGCAGGCGGTACCACAAGCATGATTCCACACTTAAGCTAAGCTAGCTGTCTCTGGAGAGCCGCACTCTGACAGGCAGAGGTGTGAGGCTGAAAATGGCACACAAATGGCAGTTTTCGCATGCTGCGTGTCGGGTAGTTGCCGAAGCAAGTCGCCCGAGCCGGAGTGAGAATTGCATCGCAACTCCTGAGAGAGCTGCAAAAAATAGTTTGCAGTTTGGACTACAGTAGGAGTGTAATGCTAGAATAAAAGGCTGTTGATAAAGCATGCGAGACGATCTACTTCGTTCATGCGATATCTGCAGCCGTCTCTCAGCGGAGGTTTATCTAAATCCGTGGCTTAGTGCGTCAGAATGAGGCTTCAGATAAGGTGTCACCATATCAACTTAAAGGCTTCGTGTTAAGAAGCTGAACTGTGATAATCGAGTCATGTGTCATTTTTGTTCAGACGTGTAAGAGGTACAACAAACTTCACACAGTGAAACACGATCTGGCCTTTACAAAAGTTCTCCTAGCCAAATATATTCTTCACTATCAGGACAGGAAATGATGCAAGCTGGACTAAAGTTTCAGTTTTACTGAAGTATGTGTAATATTGTAACGTGAAACTAACTTTGTTTCTTTGCCACAATAATTATCATTGTGGAAAAACTGTTATTTGTACCCTGAGTTTAAAGAATTTTTATTTAAGTAATCATAACGCTAGATGTTTGTGGTTATAAATCATTTTGAAGTGTGTACTTTGACTCTGCAGTTTAGTTTGTACAGCTGTTACGTTCTGTTCATGACGAATAGCTTTACAGTTTGGCAAAAACTAGCACTCGTTTAGTTGCTTTATGAGCTGGCAGGCCTAAGCGAGAAAACTACATTACCCATAATTCTTTGTGACAGCACCAGAGTGATAAAACACACAAAGCATCATTTACACACCTAATGCACATCGTTTGATCTTCATTCGCTTCCAAACAGGCTCCTGTCGTTGTTAATAAGTCAGAGAAATATTACATCGCCTGAAGCATCCATTTTATTCCAACAAAATCGCTTAAATGTGCATTAATTGAGACTTGGAAAACTAACAAGCAGGAACTTTTTGAGACTAGAGGGGCGCCGGACCACTTTTCCAAACCTGCAATTGAAGGCTTTGAATGTCATTGTGACCAATTAAGGAGCGTAACAGATTGCGAGCGGCGCATTTTGTCTTTTCCACCTGGGCGCTGTGTAGTTTGGCAGCTGTCTGTCAAACAAATAACTCTGACATTTTCACACCTTGCCCAAGATACCTCAGATCAAACAGCGATAGCCGCTCGTGACGCCAGCCTCAGACAGAAACGTGATCTCTAAACAAATATCACCTTAGTAGACAAAACCCGCTCTGCGGCGCTCGCTTCTGGGTGGCATTAAGAGTCTAAACCTGATGCATATTTGCAAAAAGCTTAGCAGCCGGATCAGATGTAATTAATTATATCCGGTTAGCGACGAGCGCTTGTACCTCCCCAAGATCCAAATTAGAGGCGGAACAGGAAGTTGTGTCACGGGATGCCACGACCCAGCTAACCATTAGAACGCTGTTAGAACGTTTCCCAAACATTTAACATATTAGGTGATAAAAACGTTATTTCAAAAAAGTTCCATGAACATTCAAAATGTCTGTTTAAGTAGATGTTGCATGAACGTTGTGGCTTGGTTATAATGACGTTTTAAATAATTTTTAAGTTTAATTTTAATTATGCAACATTTTTACAACATTTCACCAACCACTTAAAAATAACATTTTAATGTGATTTATAATGTTTATAAACAGTTTTTTAACATTAGTTATTAAAGTTATTGAAGTTATTAAAAACATTACTATACGAGCGTTTTTAACAACGTTAGCCAACGTTCTGAGAACATTCCCTGTCAGCTGTGAAGCGGCACGGGGTTGCTGTTTATAATGTAAAAAAAAGTTCTACAAACATTACTGTACAAACGTTTTTATAACCTTTGAGAGCTAACGTTAGCCAACGTTCGGACAACGTTCCCTGTGGCACGGTGTTGCCGGTAAGTAGACTTTCTTTTGAGGGACGCCGAATACATAATTACAGAGCCTCTGTGCATTTGTACGTGTCAGGAAAGGGCGAGCAGTGAAAGTGAACGAGGGATGATTAACCGCAGACATCTCTCACTCCGCAGCAATTTCGGGCCACTTCTGAGGCGGCGAGTGGTTTAAATAAAGGTCACGCCAGGGGTTAATTAGTATTGTCTAAATGTAATCTATCAGCGTCCGGTGTTTTTCTGAATTTGACAGCTCCATTATGGAGGCAAATACACGACCGTGTGCTTTGTTTCACCGAGATAAAGAAGATAACAACAGGTAAACAAAAGGATTTAATATTCCAAAATCCCGCTATGTTAATTTCAGGAGTCTCCGGGGTGTCGGGTGTCGTTAAAGTAGTTTAGCTACGTTAAGACAACAATGGTATTCTAACTTTTTTTGCATCTTTTGTAAGTAAATAAATACTTTCTGTTTCTTTAAAAACTGCTTAAACCTGTAGTTACGTTAGCAGCAAACACCAATTTTAGTTATTTAATTCCCAAGCTGCAGATATTGTATCGTTTATATGTGATATTGAATCTATATAGCTGATATTGTATCTATATGTGATATTGTATCTATATAGCTTATGTTATATAATCTATATGTGATACTGTATCTCTATTATAGCTGATATTGTGTAGTCTATATGTGATATTGTATCTATATAGCTGATATATTGTATAGTCTATAGGTGATATTGTATCTATATAGCTGATGTTATGTAATCTATATGTGATATTGTATCTATATAACTGATATTGTGTAGTCTATAAAAGTTTAAGTTTATAGTTTTAAAAAATGTTAAAAAAGCCGTTTCGAACGTTTCTAAAAGTTTTGTTGCTGAAAGAAAACGTTACAAAAACATTCCTCCGACATTAAAATTGTTATCCGAGTAATCCAAGACTTTCAGTGTCTTTCACTTCCAGACAGAAACGTCTGATGACCACAATAGCTTCCAAAATTAATGCCAAAATCCCAGACAGGAAAATGATCGTGTCATTTGTCAAGCCGACGCTGCAATCATCATCATCATCATCGTGTTTTTGAGCTGGATGGTTTTACATGAATGTAGTAGACAAATAAGTCTGATATTATAGACCGGCACTTTTCATGCCGTGCCCGTGGGTCATTGTGAATGATTCTGATGATCATTAGACGCTCAGACGCTCGTTTTTACTATAGTTACAACATTTACACTAGATTATAAGTTTCAATTTAATTCTCTGTGTTAAATTGATAGTCAACATTTTTCATCCTGAGTATCGTCCAATCAGATTCATCCGCTGTTGACCAATGAAAAAAGGCTCAACTGTCACTTTTTAAGTAAAGACTAAGGAAGAATGGAAGTTCTTGAAGAGAGGAAAAGAAAATCGTTTTATTGTTTATATATTTTAATTTATGTAAATTTCTGCTCATATCCGTCAAAGATACAGGCTTAGGCAGATCTTATAAATTTGCTTCCTCTGTTTTTTAATTTGCAAACAGTAGCCTTGGAATATTAAAACGCTGGAATGATAATTTTATAAATCTTATTAGATTTGCTGCGAACTCATGTTTGCTCCCAGCCAGACCTTTATAAAACTAAAACCCCTTTATTTATATTTATAGGTTAATTAACCTACAGTAATAATTTGTGTTTAGTTTTGGTTTAAATGTTTCTTGATGAAAAATCTTGATGAATAAAAAAAGGATTGTTTTAGCCTTTTTAGTGCCTAAATCACAGATGCAAATACTATCCAAAGATTTATGAGTTTAACTCATTTCGAACTGTTCTGCATTTCAAGAAATCACTGTATAAAGAAATTGTTTATTGCCGTTTCTGATGACGGTTAATTTGCTTCTCCCATCAGCGATATTATATTATTTTATGAAAAGTATCAGATTTGATTTCCCTTGTGGCTGCTCTCAAAATCATTTTAGTTCTCTTCCGCATCTCTTTGTGGGTCTGAAATATTTTATTAAACTCAAAACATAAGCGTAAAATTGAGTTCTCCAGGCATCGATTTTAAGGTTTAACCTTCCCCAAATTTAAACACTGAAGGCCGAGTTTAAAAGAAAGCGTTTTCGATTCTTAAAGTTTGTTATTTGCCTGAAGAGATGAATGGAACGTACCAACTGTAGCCCTGAGGGGCCGATTTTACACCGCTAACAAATGCCTCAAAGTTAGGCCGTGACACATCCAAGACTCTTTTCTGAGATGAACAGAAGACACACATGGGTTTAAACGTGAACGTTACTCACATGTGCTCGTGCAGAAATGACATTTGAGGCTTGAAGTTTGAGAAAAGGCTTGATGTGATGTGAACGGACATCGTTTCATGTGGTACGTTCCAATCTACACAAATCGCATAAGCGCTACTTGAATGATTTTGTGTTCGGGAAACGCGTGTGTACTGGAACGTCCGTATGAACGTGCATGGCTATCTTTACGTTTTTAAAACGTTTGTTTTTCTGCAATGTGTGGCAACAGGAAAAAAACGCTGTAAAAATGAAAGTTTTCTCAAATGCACATTAAAGGGGTATTAAAACAAAAATGGTTCCACACGCATGAATTATTCAGGCCTTTTTTTATTTATGCTATAAAGTTGTCAAAATAAGGCATTTGAGGTGCAACTGTTTCCACATTATTTGTTTTGCAGCTTTTTATTCCGGTGTGTTTGTGTTTGATGTGTAACTGGTTCCTGTCGTGTATCGCATCGAAGTTTCCTTTAACTTTTAAAAGAATAGCACATTATCTTGTTACTTATTGCTTAATAATCCCGAGAGACTGAGCAAACAAATAGATGTTTTAAAGGTGTGAGTCTAGCTTAGTGTTGGCATTTAGGCAATAATGTGATGCATTTTGAATATAACACTTTCTAAAAATACTTCACACACACACACACACACACACACATGTTCTGCCATGTCAACACATCCCTGACATTTGTATTTACAAGCCCACAGTCCGCCATTTCTTGCTCAGAAGTGTCAGTACCTGAGTGGCCAGCCGGCGAGTGGCATTTGTATTGTGGGCCGGCGCTCCGCCGCTGTGGTGATGAATGCTGACGAGTCCATCCTCTGGGGCTGAACCTGACAGGCTGGCCTTTCGGCTGAAAAGAAATCAATCAAACCATCAATCGCCACCAGAAGCCATTTCCCGCCTCGCCCGCTGGTGGGCTCCACCCCCTTCTTTGTACCACAACACGGTTTGATTTGTCTTTGTTGCGAGGTCTCGTTTCACCTTTAGCGTCTCTGCTAGTTTGGCATCAATAGCTTTGGGCAAAAACCGGTTTAGCATTTTGCATATGTATGGCTACATACTTCTTGTTTTAATTGGTCCTGCATCATCCATGTAGCTTCAGGCACAATTTAATAGATAAGTCTTGCTTTTGAGGGAAGGCTGTAACTTTTTGATTTAGTTAGATTTTCCCTGGCTCTTTTTTAGACAAAATGTCCTTTTTTCTTCGTTTTTCCCTGACACTTTTTTTTTGCTTGGAACCCAAAGGAGTTACTATGCAAAATTTTGCTGCAGTTTTGCACACTGTGAAAGTGAATGGTGACTGCGGCTGTCTCTAGTCCCCATCCACTTTCATTATAAGAAAAAAAAGCTTGGATATTGAGCCAAATATTTTATTTTGGGGTGCACACAACAAGAAAAAAAGTCATTATTTTGCAACATCTCCATAGTGAGTTCATAATGAAATAAAGTAAAATTAGTATGTTTGAAGAACTTTACAGCTAGATTTGGAGTTAAATCTTTAAAATCTATCCTACATTTCAGTTTGTTCTTTCTCTTTCTTTTATAGATCCCTCAGATAAGTTACGCATCCACAGCACCGGAACTGAGCGATAACACCCGCTACGACTTCTTCTCCCGGGTCGTACCGCCCGACTCCTACCAGGCTCAGGCAATGTTGGATATTGTGACCGCCATGGGCTGGAACTACGTCTCCACGTTGGCCTCTGAGGGGAATTACGGAGAAAGCGGCGTGGAGGCTTTTGTCCAGATTTCCAGAGAAATCGGTGAGCTTTCAAAGAACATCTGAGCTGTAGTTTCTATATCAAAACTCTAGTTTTATTTTATTGTCAAGAGTTGTGTTTTAGCCTTTTGAGTTACCTCAAAAATGTTTTTTTCATGTTTTGTAAGTTTCAATTAGCTACACATTCAAGTGTTTCTCCAACCCTTCACATTAAACCATATATTGTTTAATTTTTACTGTCCATTTAAGACTTCTATATTTAAATGACCTCTATTGTGGTCAGCTGACCTCTGCATACCAGTGTAGCTCACGTTGTTTATCAGGGTGAGTTGCAGAATACTGAACAGGTGTACAAATACTGTGCGGTCCAGGGGACATAAAGTGCATTTGATGCGTCTTGACCTGCATGTTTAGGACGCTATAGCTGGAAATGTTCTAATGTCAACCAAAGAACACTTGCTTTGATACAGCCCAGTTTCCAGCCGACTTAACAGTGAACTGTTTCTCCAGAAGGTCAGATGTTCTGCCATTGAAGCACAAAATGTTCTCAGAACGTTGTCGGATCACGCTGGTATAACATGGATCGTCAGGTTTTGCAAATCTGTGCCGGCTTGAATATAAGCTGACATTAAAACAAGAGGGGGCCGTTTCAAATACCAAAAATGGTATTAAATGAGAAAAATGGGAAATAGAGGCATTTTTAATTAGTAGTTTCAGAATTTTAGGACCCCACTGTGTAAATTGGGGTACCAGTATGTTAATGTGATCATAATTGTGGCATCATTCAAATGACAATTATGAAATTTGTTTTCACACTTTTGTGTCAGCGAATGGGTTAGGGGGACCGACTAGAGGTTTTGAGAGAACGTCTGCTTAGTAACTCAAGTTTCTGTATTTCAAATAAGCAGGGGAAATTATATGATGTCTCCTTTAATAAGTTTAGACTTCAAATGTTTGAGGAAAACCTTGAAAAACATACAAATTTAAGGACAAGCGCTGAATCCGAAGCACTTCTTTGCTTGCTGACCAGCGTTTGTGAACAAAAAGCATCGTTGGGACAGAGTTACAAGCTTTGACAGCGGGTGAAAAGGGAATTTGTCGTTTCAAAAGAAGAAAGGTCAAACAGTATGAAAAAAAATCAGACTGTTGTAAGAACACATTGCGGTCCGTCATCAAATCCAAGCTGAGCTTATGCCTGCAAAGCTGTCCATTATTCTGAAATTTTACGTTTAAAAGCAAGGGCAAATGATGATATACTTTGCTTCCTCTTGTAGAATTTAATTCCTGAGTTGTGTTTGAACATTTTGGCTTTACACCAGTGTGAAGTTGGGAAACAACCTGAGCTGGATTCAAACCCAGTTCGCCTGCACACAAGCACTACAACACGACACAAGCCCAGCCCATTGAGCTACATCAATGCCATAGGTGCTAAAACAGACTTCCAAACTCAGCATTCACACTCGCTTCACTTTCGCTCCCCTTTAGATTCTCCTGCTCGCTGTTGGTAACTCATAATTCACTTCTCCACACGTCACGTGGGTCTTAATAGCCCACGTTTTCGTTCCCACACAGCCTTGCAATATTATAGAGCATAACCGCAATTACAGAAGCGTATCAGTAAAGAAGAGAGATGAATGGAAAAGAATGAGTCTTGATATAACAGAGGGACATAATTACGGTAAGAGGGTCCGGTAATGTACTTACCGCGTCTCACCGTGGTCAGCCGTGATTGTGTTGTTACTGCAGTGTGTCTCACACGCGCGTCGACGCGGACGGGCCGCAATAATTATGTTCTAATTATGACAATACAATTACTAGATGCGGCACATGTGAGCGATCGAGATTGTTCCTGTGAGATCATCAGATGTGTTTGTCCCTGTGTGTGTAGGTGTTAATTGTTGTTTAATTTGATTGCCGTTGCGTATGTATCTGTTCACTAATCAAACACTAATATGTGGATATAGTGTGTGTGTTTGTGTGTGTGTGTGTGTGTGTAATGTCTGAACTTGTTACTCCGAAACAAATTCAACGATTAAACCTTAAACTTGTTACTTAAACTTTAAACTTCTAGGTAATTGTAAACTAGATTTTAAGTAATCAGAGTAATGATTTTACTTGCAGAAACATACTGTACCGCAGTACAGTGGTGGTGTCATAGTACAGTGTTTACAGTACCAT
>JBAJNP010000532.1:0-10197 GCA_036877545.1 Yasuhikotakia modesta
TTCAAGCAGGTGATCCACTTATGTCTTTCCAGCTAGCGTTAAATTACTTGCAATGTCTGAATTTGAGTGGGGGACATTTATATTCCAGGCAACTCGGTCTTTGAAAATCACCTGCAAGTTATTGAGGTCTGTGTTCAGACTGTTTTTCCTGATTGAATTTCTGACATTCTCTTCCATAACCTCACAGATGAAGGTATGAAGTTCCTAAGGCCTTCACTTGTAATATGTTTCATGTTATCTGAAGGCTGAAAAGACATTTCCACTACTGTGGTGAGAACAGTAACATTTCCTGATTTTTAAAAATGATATCCTCACAGTCTTTACTCCCAAGCTGCAACAAATAGACATATTATTAAATATGATGGCATAAGTTTCTATGCATTGCATATAGAATATTTCACAGTTCATATTAACACAGTTAAACTTTATATATCAGAGTTTGCTCATACGTAGCTCAGAAAACAAATTTAATTTATTTTTTTAGATACCATAACTTTATCTGAGCTGGTTTTATTAAAACTTTTTTATTAAAAGTTGACACGAATAATTTTTGTTGACACAATAAAAGCATAGCTATGAAAACACTTGTGTGGAAAACACGCTTTAAATTTGGTCTTGGGAGATTCTTATGAGAAATTCTTAATTTTAAATTGAAATCTGATAGACATGTGATCGCAGACATTTGTGCCTTTGCAAAACTAAGAGATGAAATTTGAGGCATACTAAGTTTATAAACTTTGAGGAAGCAGATTCAGATTACTGGGGGCCTTTTGGAACAGAAATCACCTCAGTACACTATAAAGCAATATAAAGTCTCCATTTGCTCTCGTTAAACTTGTCTCCTGTTGATAGAAAACAATTGAAATATTAAAGAGCTCTTATTTGTGATTTTTCTTTCTTGTGGAGGGAAACTTGTGTGCAGCGTTTAAGCTATCAAAGCATCCAACAGAATGCTGAGGGGGAAAAGATCATAAGAAACAGGCAAAATTTATAAAGTGCATGGCTATCAATCACTATAATCACTGTGTTAAGATATTTTGTTCTGTGATACTGCGTTGTTCATCATTTCTTCACTGCAAAATCTCTTGGGAAGGTATGAAAATAGCAGTGTGACACATCAACACAGCTTGAAAGCAGAGTTTTGGCATATGTTGCAAGACTATCTGCCTATGCTGAAAAGAAGTCTGTCTCTTCCAAAAAAATAGCAGCCGATGACTCTCATGGTTTGGCTGGATCATGCGTTTACAGTACAGATATGAGCCCATGAAAATATCCAGGGAGAATTACATAAGCTGAGCTTAGGCGATGCATGCCAGCATAAGATTTAAGGATAACATAAAATAGGAGATTAAAGGAAGACATTGCAAGACAAAGGCAAGGACAACTGAACACTGAGCCCATAATGTATGTATAAAGACAAGGCAGGGAATTTAAAGGACAAATCTAACATACATCAACATGTACTATACCGTATGTAGGGCAGGATAATAATGTTATTCAATTATACATTCACACAGAATTCCCATGTTGACGGTTTACATTAAAACAGTTCAATATATTCTCCATCTACCAACAAGTTATATAAATTGACTTCAGGCGTCAAAACCAATTTACAATACATGGAAATGCACATTTAGAGATGCCAGTCTATGCAGAGTAAAGATTCGTCAATTCAAATCAGGTGTCGGGTGATATAAAAGTGTCAAAATGTGCAATGGTATCTAAAGTTCGGCCTTTAATGAAGAAACTGATCTCCTGCTCTGTTTGCTTTGCATATTTTGCAACACTTCCTGACATTTGGGCCATGAGGTAGTCAAAAAATTGAATATCATCTCTGGCCTGCTAATCAGTGTTTGACTTTAAATGGATTTTGGACAACATGCAATTCAGAGACAGAACCAGGAAATTCTCTGCATACAAAGCCAGCGTGGCATTTTAGGTTGCAAGAAAATTTATGTAACGTTTCCAATAAACAACAAAAAATTAAAATTCTAAGAACTTTCAAAATGTCCAGTTTTATAGACATTGTATAAATATTGTTGCTTGGTTACAGGAAAGTCATTCTGACATTTTATTCTGTAAAATTTTCCACTTAGGAATAACATTTTCACAGAGTATGCAAAATAAATATTTTACTAATGTTACCGTAAGAGCTATTTGGTAACACTGCAACAAACTTTAAAAAAAATAATAGTCAATGTTCTGAGAGTAGTTCCAATAGCTGGGGTGAGCCACATTTTTTTTTCTTAGAAACATCTGAGTGTGTTACAACGTACGTTTGTGTTTGTTTCAAATCTCCGAAACTCCTTTATATTGGAAGTTATACGAGTGGATTTGAAGTTAATTCAGCTTAGGTGTTTTGTACGTAAAAACAGAGATTTGTGAGGGACTGAAATCTGCTGCGGGTGAGATATGATGAGCGTGTTTCTGTGTCGTTCATCACTGAGATTTGTGCTGTATTGTAAGCTATTGGCAGGCCTTGGCAGGCTGCCTAATAGCACAGGAGAAGAGAAGCTGGCTCTGATATATATCCACACAGCTAACTTCTGGTATCTAACAAGCCACTGCATCTGTCCTCACTGAGGGATGATCCGCTTCATTATAAAACTGCATTAGCAGAAAGCATCCAGGGAGGAAAACAAAGCATTAGCCACAACTGCAACCGCAATTCTTCACATTAATTAAAATCTTTTGAGTGCATATACTGCAGTGATAAGGGGTCCGCAGGGATGAAAGTTATTTAATTTCCAACATCAAAATATTTTAAAGCAGGAAGAAAGTGAATATGTCCGCTAATCTTTTACAGTATTAAAAGACGGCTTAATAAAACCAGCCCATCAAAATTACAAACTCACTTAATTTATACACTTGCAAATAATGTTCCACTGTTTCAGTTTTTACACCAAAAATGTCTGATGCTGTCAATCAGAACAGCATATATATCATTACCATATTAAAGTGCCATTAATAATAAATAAAATTACATTAATAATAAATAAAATTACATTATTAAACTTAAAATTACATTTGGCAGATGCTTTTATGCAAGGCAACTTACAGTGTATTTAAGCTAAACACTTAACCAGTATGGGAGTTCCCTGGGAATCGAACCTCCAACCTTTTGCATTGCTAATGCAACATTTAACCAGTTGAGCTACAGGAACACCTATTGGTCAAACACAGAAAAACAAAGCACAAGTTCTAATGTGATATAAACACATTGAATTAAACCCATATTCAAAGCTTCTAAGATTCAATTACATTGGTCTTTTGAGGAGTTCCTATTATATATATAAGCATCATATATCGAGATTGTCCCATGCAGAACAGCAGTGTGAAAATCACAAAGCCCCACAATCCTACTAATTTACAGGCTTCATAACAAAAGAATGTTACTGTAAATCATCGGTGAGCTTCTAAGCCTCCACCAGATGGGAAGGTCTGAAAATAGCAATGTTGGCATGGAAAATGGATGCCGTGGGGCTTTGCTGTTTGACAAATTCGCCAGTTGCGGCTTGATCACAAACGCAAATTAAAATGACAAGGCGGAGATTATGTTTAAGAATACCTGCGAACACAGTAGCACACAAATCGCTGAACGCATCAATACATGCCAGTGTCTTGATCCGTCTGTTATGCACAGATTTAACAGCCAAAAAGCAAGTTAGCTAATTCAAAACAAATTGCTATTGGGTGTGATGATCTTATTGTTGGGATAAATCTAGGCAAGGCGTAACTTCATTTCTTAAATTTCTGAGCGAGAACACCGGTTCGAGTTAATAATTTTCTATTTTCATACAGAAGTCAGAGGATAGTGGGTTAAATGGAAAATGTATGCTAATCCTGTTTCTTAATATCAGCACGGCTGTTTATTGACTATAAAGTTCAGTGATCTTGGTGTTGGGCGATTCCCGTGTGGATATACAAAACTGTAACATTTCTTGACCAGAAATAATTGATTTGTCACATATTTAAAATAGGTTTGGGAGTAAGGGATGATTTATATTAGCTTGCACCTTTATCCCTCCCAACAAGTATAACATGTTATTTTAATTAAAAGATCAATTAATAATCCACCTCTTCAGCCAGAGTCTAAAATGAGTTTCTCCACAATTAAGAAATGGACTCATCAGTCCATGACTTATCAGCTTACAAACAGAGAGGCCGCTCCAATTGCTGTCTCTACCTCATTGTCCTATTCTGTTCGCCAGCTCTGGCTTTAGCAGCCAAGATTTATTAATTCATTAAGTTTTCCATTTAAAATTCAAGAATAACATCATGTTCTTTCTCCATCACATCCAATCCTTATAAATAACACTCATGCTAAGGAAACACAGGCTTTGTGTGTCCCACGGAGAATACTTCCTGTGGGGGTGAAGTATTCAGTTGAATGAAATCATTAACCACGGTGTCACAAATCTATGTAAATGGACAAATTAGCTTTTAGTGAGTCAAACTGGGGAATAGGACCCATACTGTAAAACGCAATGAAGAAGCACAATGAAGACAATGGGCTACTTGTTCCTGAGATCCTATAATGTCAATGGGGCATGATTCACAGAGACCTTTATGAAAACGTATAACAGTCTTTTGTTAGTATTTGCGTCAGAGGTAGAAAGTTCACAGTTTTGGGAGGTAAGTAGTTCAATCTGTCAAAGCCTTTCATTATATTAACTTAAAATACATTTACATCGTGGACAAGAGAAACAAAGCAATGTGTGTGTGCAGGGTATCCCATAGTACATTAAAAGACAGAACTTAACCCCTAGACTATTACTTAGTGGTTATTAAGAGTTATGTCACACATAATGTCTTTAATTGATTTCAAAACCTTACTGTAAGCACAGCTCTGGACAGCTGCTAAGACAGACATCTTTTGGCTTGTTTCCTGTAAGGTTTCTAGTGAAGTACAATTACACTTAATGGCATCCAAAGATGTCTGGCATATCCTTCTCCTAAGTTCTCACAGACATAAGTGGTCCTTCATTGCCTGACAACGTCCAGGAATTTTCTCAAATCTACATTTTTGTATTTCCTGACTGGGAAACCTGCCACCATTTCAAAGTCACACTTCACATCATACAGAAATGATGGGTCACTATTGGACTATGTCCAGCAACGCTACATTTATCCTCAGTTAAATCTCAGTGTTCTATGAAATCTGGCCTTACGTTTAACATATGCTTGGTTGACTGCAGTGCAACCAGCTGCAAGCAGAAAATATAGCTGTATAGTTTAGCATTTGTTCAGTGTCATAAATCTATCTGCCTATGTCTGGATATATTCATTAGATTAAAATGTCAAACCAATAACAGACTTGAGTATTTAATTGCAAACACCACAAAGAAGGTGAATACAAACAAGGACAGCGCTGATGACCAATAACAAGCTCTGTTCAGCCACTAATAGCTGTGACATTGAAAGGAATGTTAAGTAAATGGGGACTGTGGTGTTATAATGTAAAGTGAATGGGGAAAATTGTATTATGTTGTTGTCAGCACACATCATATGGAACTGACATTTTACAAACTATATGTGAAGGAGTTTTAAATGAAAATGTTGATGCTTACAGTTTGGTCCATAATAGCAGAGAGACACATTTTCTCAGTGTTTTGACACTCCATTTGTAACTATTTGATTACAGTGCAACCTGCCAGCTTTAATTTGACACCATTTATATCCATAAACCCTGAACCTTGTAGGAATTACAGCCTTTAATATACACGGGCTGTCCATTTAGAAGACCAAAAGTAGCAGAACAAATCAATAAACTTAATGAGGTCATCTTATTCCAAACTCGGTAGCAAATCCCTCGTATTCAACAAGGGCCTGATATCTGTAGCCTGTAGGACCCTGGTGATGTCATTGCCAGATTTTGTTTGTTTTGGGCAGGTAGAAAAGGCCTAATCAATTGTCTTCAGCGAGTGAAAAGCACGCATCAATTATATTGAGCAACTGAATGACTTACTCAATAGGATTTAGGTTGGATGACCGACTTGGTCAGTAAACAGCATTCCACTCTTTGGCCCAGAAATCTCACCGGTTGCATTAGCAGCATTCATCTTCATTGCAATTCACATTACATTAGGAAGCAGTCACATCACCAACGTCAAGAGAGACGGAATTAGCTACCCAAGCCTTGGGGCATAACACCCAGCTATGTCTCACAAAAAGGGCGGTATGCCTTGGATCACAAGTGCTTCTTTTTCTCTTCTGTTTCAGACAGGTGATTTGGAGATACTTGCTTTGTTTCATCGGTTTATTCTGATTTTTAATGACAACATGCTTAATGGAAACTGACAAGTCTTTGGTCCTCATGTCTAAAAGCCCCAGCAACAAACTCGAAATGCAAATGCCTAAAATTAACTCAAGACTTTCTGACAAATGCTGGAACGCAGCAGCACACGCTTGGCCGGAAATACCTGAGAAGCCAATTTAAAATGGAACCAAAGACTGAAAAAGAGCTGTAATTGCATTACAGTTCACAGATTGTGTGAATACCCTCAAATTAAAGCTGAAGTTTAAGCTGCACTATAACCCCTCAGTCAATGACTATGTTTACACAGACTACAATAGCGGCCTTATTAGGACAATAACCTGAATAGGAAACTGCCATGCAAACAGGATTTTCTGCTATTTGGAATAATTGTCGAATAATTGAATCACATTGTGGAAAACATAATGAATGTATTGGACTTTAATCTAAGCCTGATAACACAAACATTTTTGTCCAGACACCCCTAAATATTTATCCATGTAAATCTGATTACTGTACATCTGGAAAAAAAAACACTTTATGTTTAACTCTTTAACAAGAAAACAACATTCTAAAACTTGTGCAAATGTGTATTATATTCAATACAGTATATAATAATAATATATAAGTATATAACAGTATAAACAAATCGCTAATCTCCCATGCAACTGCACAGCTTAAACCCCTTACATAACACCAATTTCTCTCTTGCTTTAAATTCCTGTAGAAAAACACCAGGGGTTGTTTTGAGGAAGGTAAGGGAGGCATTTTTTCATAATTGGCAGTACAAAGCGGTTGTTCCAGGACACATTAACTTAAAATATGTCTTGACAAAATGACACACCACGTAGAGGCATTGCTGCTCAAAAGCTCTACCAGAATTGTTCTGCATAAACATTCTAATATCTTTGAAGCTCAGTGACATCACCTAATCCATCACATATGTATATTTACTTTCTGTCTTTAGTGGCAGCATTAGAACGGTGCCCTGGCAAAGGTGGAACTTAAAATTAAACATCTGGTGTGAATTTCAACAGGAAAATAAGATATAGTCATATCAAACAGTTATATTAGAAAAGACAAATTGTTTCATTTACTTTCATCTACTTTCAAATCAGAACAGTCACAGTCAATTTGAAATGCAAATGTTGCTGTACAACAAACGATCACAACAAGTCATGGCAAGATTGTGGAACTGTATGCAGAGTGTTTTTTAGTTGATATGTGTGAAATTAGGCATTAGAATTTGGTAACGTTTGCAAGTGGATGGATTTAAAGAAAAACATCACTAAAAATTGTGAAAAAGTTAAAGTTCTGTCAGAAAAAGTTTTAACCTTTAAATTTATCAGATCTATACTTGTTTTACACTGTATGCCATCTCAATGGCATATTTTTTCATTTGGCAGACACTTTTATCCAAAGCAAATTACAGTAAATTCAAGGTATACATTTTACATCAGTACTTGTGTTCCCTAGGGTCGAACCCACAACCTTTGCACTGCTAACGCAACACTCTACCAGTTGAGCTAAAGGAACACAGCTCACAAAGTCAAAATAATAGACAAAAACAGCATGGTGACTTGAGGGAAACTTCTTTGCATGATTTTTTGTTATTTTTGGGTGAACTGCTTCGTTAAAAATATCATTTTAACAAGACTAGAGACCACTAAATGTATGTATGAAGGTTATAAACTGGAGGTCATTTCAAGAAGATTCTTGCAGTTTTGCAGTTAGCTGAGTGATCTACATGACCTTTACAGAATGCTGACAGTAGATTATCTGAAGACTCACTAGGGAACAAGCATCAACAATTACAGTAGATGATTCAATGTGTCTGCCACACAGTCTATTGAGCTCTTATCATTTACACAAGGTTTACACAATTACAACTGTAAGCATTGACTCATAGGTTTTGATTCATGATTTAAATTACGATTCATAATGCAAAAATCCTATTTCTGACCTGCATTTAGAAGCACAAATTGTTTCTGTAACTGAGTTCAGTCATGTAGGTTCCTGGGACTGTAATGAAGTTAAGACGATCAAACGCATGCATTAAATGCATTAAAATACATATGCACACAGAATTAGTTTTCACCAAATGAATTATCTTATTTCAATTAGTGGCCATAATCTGCAATTAACCTGAAGGTCAGTTCTGCACTTACCTAAAAGCTGTAATTATTTTCAAACCGGATTATTTTAGCGTGTATTTAATTATACTGATTACCCTTGAAATGCCAGAGTCAAGTCACACTATCTGCAGTCCTGTTAGGCTAATAAAACTTGGAATACAAGAAAAGGTCTCAGCAGTGTCACATTAGAAATAGTTCCACCCACGCAAAACGCCACCCGCATATTCATGTTTCTAGTCACCATTTAATGTAAGACTTTGCTTAATGTTCCTGTAGCTTAACTGGTACAGCATCGTGTTAACAGCGCAAAGGATTGTGGGTCTGATTTTCAGGGAATATACTGAAAAAATTCATAGCTTGTATGCACTATTAGAGTACGGCAAATGCATAAATGTAAATTATAACAAGCCTGCTTAAAATGAATCAACAACTGTGAAACACTACACCTCATGGAACCATGTTTTCCACTGTCCAGAATATTCCAGTGGTAATGCAGTACGGTGTAGTATTATGCCATGAGGCGGATACTGTCAAAACAGCAGGACTCAATGCTCCACAGAGAAGGTTTTTACTGTAGAGGGGATGAATAAAATCCTATTAGCTCTGCATATTTCACAACGAGGATTTCTCGGAGTGAGGGAACGGGTGCTGGCAGAGCAGTCCTCTCGCATCCTTCGCACTTTTATTTTGGGACGTGATGGCATGATAACACTTCTCCTCTAATTCCAGCATTGGCACTTCAATACGAGCTAATTTTTCAGAGCTGGAGGCCCCCAGCTGTAGTGGGTAAAAGTGCTGTGATTGATACACTGGGATTATGACAGGGCTGAACCTCTTCTGCTGTCATACAGACCGTTTCACAAGAAGAAGGGCTGCTGGTATTGCTGCCATTAGCTGTTAATGTAAATTATGCACTTCTGTGTGTAAACCTAAAAAACCCAGTTTCTGTGATACTGACATGGGGTTGTTGTTGTAGAAAACAAGCAAAATGACACCAGAGCCTGTGTAATGCTGTTTTCTTGTTTGTTGTTCGTGGGGGAAATTATGGAAGCTAATACATATATATATGTAGTAGGGCCCTTATGTATATATATATACATAAGTATATATACATATATACATATATATATATGTATATATATATAAAATAAGAGAGAGAGAGACAGAGAGAGACAGAGAAAGAGAGAGAGAAATAATAGCGATAATACAACATTATTAATTCTGATCAAATAAAATAATACATCTATGTTTAACAACGTTCCAGTGATTAATTTCAAAATGGACATGTATTCAAAACTAATGACAGGTAATACTGTGAGACATGTTCACTCTCATATTTCAAAAAGCAGTGATCTGCAGAACAGTGTAAAAACTGGGGCTATGAAATTACTAAATTGCTCTTTGAACAGCAGACTCAGCACCGAGCCGTTCCTCTATCTTCCCAGCTTCAGTCCTCATTAGAGAGTGTCAATACAATCGACAGGGAGGAGATGTGATATGACTTATGACTTCATCCCTGTCATCGGACCGGCCCCACTGAAATCTTGACATTTCCAAGTGGTTATCTGCCCATTAGTCTGTGTTTGCGTGATAGTAAAGGAGCCGGTGTTTGATGGTCTGAACGCCACATTTATTCCAGCATGCGAGTGTGGTATCTGATTTATGTGCCTTTGCTGCGGTTTGATTCAGCATATGGTACATACACAGACAAAAGATTAATGATCCTGGTGACCGCAGATGAGACAAAACGACTTATAAGATAAAAGAAAAGGAAGAGAAACTGTCAAGTGTTTTTCCACTGTATTC
>JBAJNP010000532.1:16056-90233 GCA_036877545.1 Yasuhikotakia modesta
ACACACACACACACACACACACACACACACACACACACATACATATATACATATACATTTTTTCATAACATTTCATAACATTTTCTTTACATGTAACACATCAAATTATTATAATAGGTTGCTTTGATAATCATTAACTTAGATGCCTGAGCCATTATATTTTAATAGATATGGACTCACCTGATGGGGTGATGTGTCTCCAAGAGATTTTAGGCTCTGGTTTCCCACTGGCTGTGCAGATGAGAGAAACATTGCTGCCTTCGTTTACCGTAATGTCTGATGAAATGTCATAGATTTTGGGAGGAACTGTAAAACAAAACAAAGAGTCAGATACATAAACCTGCACATTTCATGCAAGTTCAATGCCAGGTTCTAGGTGGCCCAGGGTTCAAACAACAAATGTGAATGTAGCTGTACTCAGCAATTATGTAAAACAGTAACTGTTCTTTTTTTGATGCTGTTTGTAATTTATTCACATGAGAAACAATGCATGTAATGCAGTGGCATGATGTTTTATGTGGGTCACTGTTATAGCGCCACCTTTTGACCAAACAGGATTACACATTAACATGCTTTTCCAGGCCTAGCCTCTATTAAGGGCCAAGTCATTGTTAACCTTGTCTGATGTTATCTGAAAGCTAGGTAATGAGTAAATTAGATCTGAGTAAATTAGACCATGCTCAATATATTTAACTGGCCTTTGGATGCCTTCTGAATTCAAAGTTTAGCATGTTTCTGACAATTATTGAAAATGGAACCCCGGAGAATCTTTCAGCCTAAGTTTTAATGTGCGATTCATGCGCCAGTGATTCTGAAAATATAAACCAACTATCTATATAACGCATGGAATTATATAACCTAAACAATAAACATTTGCCACCATTAACCTATTGCACAACCTAAGACACATTAAGACAATTTTACCTAAATTGTCTTAATTGCTGAACTGAAATCTGTGTAATTAAGATTTTGATGCTAAACTAAAATTGCTAAGATTAGTGATGCTTTTCTGGTAGAGAGGCAGCATGCAAATGGCTGTTGTTGCATGACATTACATGCCATGACACGGCTCACACTTCCTGTCACTACAAACAACAACAAAAATCGAAGCGTAAATCTGCCTTTACCGCACCTGTCATCACGCATGACCTTCACTCTGTCTTCAAACCTCAATTTTAGTCATCTGCAGGTTTAAGAAAAAATGTCTGACCTCCTGGTTTTGCTTTTCTACTTAAAAAGGCTGTGAATTATCAGGAGACTGCAAAATCTGCCATTCCCTTTGTTCATTTTATGAGGTCCAACTCTGACTCTGTGCCAATTTGTTTGAAGTGAATTGCATTTAACTAGACCAGCTTTGATTTTTTGACTGCATTATTTTAATGCAGTATTCTAAAGGCTATGCATTTATTGGCTGAGATGCAAACTTTCTCAAGAAGGATTTTCTTCCCAGACAATAAACTAAGCTGCAATTATCTTTTCTTTTGTTGCAACTTACAATTAATATCCTCGGTTATCCTGACACACAGTCTACCCGCAGCATGCATGCATAACCAGCTACAATATATAATCATAAATGACGGATATTATAAAATAAACAATGCACTTCTGAGAAAAGATGTCAATTACAGAAAAAAGACACCGACAGGATCGACATAGAAGCTCAAAAAGCTCTTGAAAATTAGAGTTTTGTGGCTTTTGGTCCATGTTTGCTAGCTTTGAGGCCATCTATATGCTAGTGTACTCCTTAGCGCCAACAAAAACCACATTAGCATTTAAAACAATCTTTCCAAAATGACAAAAAAGATTGATGACTCATCCTGCACTATACAGATGTGTGTCTAATTGAATGCTCTCTGGAATGATAAATGCCCCTCCCCCTAATACCACTTGCCACCAACAAGCACGTAGCAAAATACAGCTTACTGCTGTGATGTAACTAAAGCTTACTGGCTGCTCAAAAACATGCCTCACCCAAACTTACAGTTTCAACAGAAACTGCATCAAAATAAATAAACTACTCATCGAACAATCTTGAGGACTTTACTGTTAAAGCGTTACATATTTTTTTTAACTTGCCAAAATAATCCTTTCAGGTTTTCAAAGAGACACTGAGAGCTTCTTCTTACACAAAAGGACCCAAACGTTATTATTTTTACATTCAACCTTTTAGCACTTCGCAGAGAAACATCAACATCATTCACTCCTACTCAGCTTGATGTTCAGTTTAGGACTTGCTCATCACGGTTCCAGAGTTCTCCTGTTACTAAATGGTTCGATTGAAATTCTAATGTGGATTCTGATCCACCGTGGACCCAGTTTGAAAGCACTGCTCTGACTGCCACAGTCTCCCCTGCAGGTTTACTTCAACTTGCTCCCACTGTTGACAAATGTCCACCATCACCGATAGCACGAATGGAAAATGTTGCTTCCGCTTACCGATCATATCTGCCTCCAACAAGATCAAGACCCCTATTAGTCAATGTTGAAGAGTCAAGCACCAGCTCAAAATGAGATCTGCAGCTAGTCAAGCTACATAGGTTTAAAAAGACAGAATTTATATTACCATCTTGCCATACATTCTGCTGTTCCAGTGAATACACATCTTTTGATTTGACGTCTTTTAATATTGCGATTTCAGACACCCAATGTAATAATGCCATAATTGTGTTAGTGGATGAAGGAAGATCTTGTATTTTGAGTTTCATTACTGGTCTTCCATGTGATTATCTGCAAATATGTGAGTCTATTATCAGGTGGAATAAAATCCTGGAGCCTGAGAGAGCTGAGAGAGCCAGTACAGCTCAGCATTTCACAAAACACGCTTCCATAAACAGACAAAAAGGTCAACAACCAAGCCTAATATGCTCTTTTATCTCCAAGCTTATAATTGAATCAAATGTTATTTCATCTCAAAGCCTAACCATGAATTAACTATGAATCCAGTGACGCTGAGGAGCCAAAATCTGTGTTTGGGATTTTTTTCATTTATGTCCATTTGATATTTATTTAAACAGTTTTCTTGGTTAAAGGGAACAAAAAAACAGCAGTGTATTTTATCTATATCAACAATAAGTATTGCTGTTACTATATTGCGTATACTGTACTTTTTTTGTACAGAAGAAAAGGTTAATGTGTGTAACCTTTTCTTCCAGGAGTGTTTATTCAACATACTGTTTCTAGAAGTTAAACAAAATAAACCTTTTAAAATGTGGTTAAAACGTTTTTAGATTGCTTAGAAAACTATAACAATACAGAAAGACACATGTGGTTTATAAGTGGACACCATCATATTGACAGGATAATCAGCCAATCACAACAGTGTGTTGTGTTGGAGGTGCCGCCTCCTGTCATGTGACTTTTTGCTTATAATTTCTTGCGTCCCTTATCACATTTAAGGAAGACAATAAGCTCAAGAAGAAAAATCACTGTGAACTTAATTTGCTGGTATTGCTGTTATTTAAAAGAAAAAGTCTGTTTTAAACACATTTTAATCTGTTTTGTTTGACTTTTCCATCCCTTCCCTGTGCCCCTCACAAAACACGCCCTTGTACACATCCTTGCCGAACATCAACTTCAAAGCTTTGGGCCTTGGTTATTTTTAACCTGTTTATTTCTACACAGACCGTTCAATTGGTAAGGTAATGGCAACCGCAGCAAAACAAGACAACACTAAAGCCCTACCCCAAGGCCCTATTTGAGTCAACCTGATGCTTTGTTTTCCATTTAATTCATTAACAGCTGCACAATTGTCATGTTTGTCCATTCCACTCTAATTTTCCCTCCTCTGCTCGGCAGGAGACGCTGAGATGGAGCTGCCATGGTTGACAGGGGAGGCATTATCTGTCTCTCAGCCCCAGAGTGAATAAATAAGCCTCTAATGACACCACCTTGAATTACTAAAACGCTTACAGCTATTAAAATGCAGGGTTTCCTCAGAATAAAGTGGAGAACATGGCTTGAATTTCTATACATTCTGACAGGATCTACAGAGCTGACTGTTGCCACCCAATTCCAAGACCCCATTGCCTCACACCTACTGCCAGCCCACATTCCAATTACCAAGCTGAGGGAAACGAAGAATCCTGTCATAACGCGGAGTAGCACTGGCAAACGCTGAGGAAAAACAGGCAATAAAAACCAGATACACTCTTAAATATTTGTGTCAAATTATGGTTTTTGTAGTGCTGTTGAATAAAAGAATAAAAAACTAAGGCTGACATACAATAAGTGCTCCTGTGCTGTACAATATTGTGGCTATTATCTGCGTAAATGGAGTGAATTTTTAAATGTTGATTATATCTGTGACCTATACATGGTAAATTAGGCAATGTACCAAAAGATGCACTCTATTGCACAAATGAGCCCTTCATTAACCTTTAATATCTATCGCACACCATGGCACAAATACACAGAGATCATTCTAAATGAATTTTTTAGCCTGGGACAACACACTGGTCAACAATCCTAAAACGAGCACTGCTTACTAATTCAAAACGTAGGGTAAAACATTGCTTGACTTGGCCCGGTGTTACTGTCAATGGGCTTTAACTCAAGGGCTTTTAAACCAAAGCATTTGAATGTGGATTGTTTGGCTGATGTGATCAGGGAGCAAAACGAACCACACCCGAATCCACTTTAAAAACAGTTCAGTGTGAACATCAATGCGGTTTACAATTGGTTTAAATGCAATCGGGTCTAATTTGTGGGCATAAACTACTGCTGATGACATATAATTGCAGATTATACTATAATGTATTTCTCATAGGTGTTATCATGCACAGAAATTGCTTTTGGCAAGCAGCTTGCATTCATTGCATCTTTCACAAATCAGATGCATGATTGCCGGGGTGTGTTATGTTATGGTAATAAAACTAAAAAAGACAGAAATACACAATATGTGAAAAGATGAATTTTTTGCCGCCTTCTACACTAGAGTTGTTACCGTGTTTCAGCAGTAAACAGCTAGTCGTGCCAGTTCTCACGTTGATGATGCAAGCGCACCGCAGTTCGGAGCCAAATAATACAGCGCTAAAAGTGGCCTGCAGGGGGCAGTGGATGGGATCAAACCTGTGGCCAGAGCAAGCAATTGAGCCGGGTGTGAAAACAGCCTTCTGCCTTGTACTCCTGTCGTGAACCTTGCATAATTATACCAACAAATTATACCATTTAATTCATCCCATAAGTAGATAAGAAGGACAGCATATGTAAAAACATATGCAGTATTACATTTATTTTATCCAGCTCATATTGGCTATAATGATATGGATGGCAGAGGGTCAATGACAAATTTG
This sequence comes from Yasuhikotakia modesta, assembly GCA_036877545.1. Classification (NCBI taxonomy): domain Eukaryota; kingdom Metazoa; phylum Chordata; class Actinopteri; order Cypriniformes; family Botiidae; genus Yasuhikotakia; species Yasuhikotakia modesta. The sequence continues at coordinate 21,348 of JBAJNP010000532.1, forward strand.
GGCATAATGGCCAAAGCTTTCAGCCAATTGCAAGATACCATTCAGCATGCCAAACATTTTTGTGTCCTGGACCCATGTAGGCCATATACAATGTGGCTCTGTTCCAAAACCTTGAGCCGCCTACATAGGAGACATTTTAAGGTATCTCAGGAGCACTTTTGATGCTGTTCCCGAGCGTAGGCAGCATGATTATACAGATAACATACAGATAATATATTAGATAATATACAAGGGGGATCTCAATTAGTGTGAGAGCATTAAACAGGATTTGATATACATATCAATTTACACGAAGCCATTAAAATAACAGTGATAAACTGCACCATTTGACTATTATTGTGTATCATTTGCATGAAAAGTATTTTGAAGAGGTTCATTTAAAATAAACTATCTGAACCGATTCCCTGAAATGAATCTGACCTTCTAAACGCTTCATGAGAGTTGACATTTGATTAGAGCGCATTTTATTATGATCTTTTACATATTTGCATGTACTTTAATTCTTATTAGTGTGTCATTAGATTAGCAACACGCTATAATACCCAATTCTGTATAATGCACAGCTAGTTGCTGTCCAGACAGTGTTTCAAATCAAATCAAATGCTGGCTTTCTGCCCATGTACTGTATAGTGGTACAGTAGATACAAACAGCAAGAGAAACAGCATTTATCTGCTATGCTCTTTATACTTCATCCATATGTACCATTAGTACTAAGTATTTTGAACCACTGACTATACAGTATTGTAATACAAATATGCACATATATTTGAAATATACTCATGTGGCTGGAAGTGGAAATATGCTACACTGGCAGGTTCCACATTCATTCTTAGAGGTTTCCAATTCCCTATACAAGCTGAAGGCTGTAAAAACCAACCAACGTAGATCCCTAATTAGGTGTCATACACAACAACAAAACAAAACCTGACAGGCTGCCTAACCCAATGGGATTCCTTCAGCTGCTAATGCCGGTGAGAATGTACACTACCCAACAGTCCATTAGCTCTCCTGATACAATGTGCACATTTGAGAAGTTAATTGAAATGTAGCATTTGGAGTCTGTGAGAGATTAATTGATGTTGCAAGTCAGCACAACATCAAAATCATCCCTATTTACTTCTTTAATGTTTCTGGTTACATCTGTGTCTGCTATTCTGAATGTTTTAAAAAGTTTGCCTTTGTGGTTCATAACTTTAAAATTGCTTTAAAGTCAGCATGAAATCAAAATACACTATTCTTATTTTTTATGGAATATTGCAGGGTTTGGTATAAATGATTTATCTGTGCACATTTTTTTATTCATGTGCCCTAAAAATCTTTAATCAAAAACTGAAAATATACTTCACATCTGGAACGACAGACGAGGTCAATCTGATGACTTGGGCGGAGCCAGAACCATTAACCACTCCCCTCCATTGGTCAGTCTGCTGTCAGCTTTAAAAACGCCTACTTTTTAGAGCCAATCAATTACAAAGGAAAAAACAAGAATAGCCCTCCATTTGTCTTTTTAACTTTGAATTACATTAGAACACTGAAGTAGAGTCAGTTACAATTTCCGGTTCACGCAGACTTTAAAAATCCAATAAATTCTAGATCAATAAAATAAGGTTCAACTCAACATGTTCTGGCCTTTAAATATCCTGTTTAACTCAGTAACACATCAGATTAAGGACATAGAATGGGTTTCATTCATAATGCATGACCGATACTGTTTAGGAATAATATTTCAGTAATTTTATCATCTCATTCAACAAAAAGGAACAAATAATACAAGAAACATTCAGCCATAAGCACGCAGCTTTGGTTCCCAGCATGTTGTACCAATTCAATATAGGCTGTATGCTGAGTGCTTACATTATACATAGAGATATCAGAGACAGAAGATTAGGCCCTTATTAAAGGATCTACTTTCACTCTAAAGACGTCCCAGAGTTGCGGTGAGGTGCAGATTGACTGGTACAGAATCTCAAATGAAGCTTAATATTTCATGAAATTTTAGATGAAGTTCAAAACATCTTAACCTAGCTGGCTTAACCATAAAAATCGTCGGCAGGCTAGATTTGCAAACTTCAAATGAAAGTTCAACATTAAACAAGAGGAGAGACCCAACAAATGTACTGATGGTGAACTATGATTCAACTTTAAGTGGAAGTCTTCTTTTTATGTAAAGACATCATAACAGGCATTTTTTCATTTTTGCTGGCAGCTATGACGCAATTATATAACAGTTAGTTCCAATTCTCTGATTTGATTGGACAAGTGGCATTTTAAGAGTGCTGTATTTTATACAACAATTAGTTCCTTTCCTTGATTCTGATTTGATAAGAGGCATTTCAAGAGTGCTGATGTGGAGTCATTCTTGCCTGTGCAGTATTGCTTTACCACTTTAAAACAGAAGTATGAATACAGAACACATTAAGGGGGAGGGAAAACTGCTGTCAGTCTGTGTGTTGCTTGGCAACAAGTAAGGTGTGATGCTTTGGCTGGAACTATTTTAGTTGGTGGAGGAAAAATATACAAACAAGCCAATTTTGGTCTGAAATGTAAGTTCCTATATATTACCTTCCTGTTTCTAGAACTGTTATGTAAAAGCAATACATACAGTTTAAATATGCAATTCCAGGCTGCCTTATTCCTATGGTTTCATCAAGCACAGGTTTAGTAAACTAAATAATGGTTGCTGATGACTCACAGCCCATCCCTTGATATTTAGATACGTTGGATATATAGGGACCGCACACAGACTAGTATCACATTGGATCCATCATTCAAATAACTGAATGCATCTATAAAGAACAATGTGGTGGTCTGAATTTGCTCTGTTTAATAGTGACTCACCAAGGACTATGACAAATGGTTCTGTCTGACAAACAAGGCTAAGATTTAGGCGGTGGAGAAGATGGGTGATTATTCTGGGAGAAATGCGTGTGGGCTATTCTCATTCGATCTCTGCAAAACAAACAAGCCGCTCATTCTTTGATGATGCCCAATATTGACCGGTTGCCTGGGAAGGATGACCTAGCAAAACGGTTTTGTCCACACAATGTTCAGATTCCCTGGAAGAGCTTGAAACGTCTCCAAGTACAGTCTGTTCGGATTTCATAAAGCACAAATAAGAGAAATTAATCGCATTATGTGGGGTCCTCTGTCCTGCGATTTCGCCGTTGTGAGGGTCAGCGTAGCCGTTTTATTTTATGATCGAATTGAGCAGAAGATTCAGTTTGGTACCGACCGGTTCCTAATACAAAACTGCTGCGCATCATTTCTTTCTTCCACTTTCTCTGTACTTGTCATCATTACAAGACCAATGCTTGTATATTTCCATACAGGCGCTTATCAATTATCCCAGATCATGTAGCGATACGTTCAGGTAATGGATTTAATTTAGGACCAAAGATCCATCATGATCATTCAGCAGCCCTCGGCTATAACGGTAAAATAGGTGTACATTTAATTTGTTGATTATAATTGCATACAGAAGAGACTCAGTGGTGGGCTGAAGGTTATGAGCTACAATAAAATGACATATATTGAGATATGATTGGTCTCCATTAGCTTGGTTTATCTCCAAGAGGGTTAGCGTGCTTGCTGTGATATTTCTCTGCTTAATTACAAACAGTGGGGTTGCGATGGTTAAAATAGGGCTCAGATCTGAACGTATTTACCACAGCTGAGAATCTGCGCCTCCCACTGTGATGTCAACCGTAAACAGCGAGTTCAAACTGTAATAGAAAACACAGTTCAAGACCACCATAGTCTGGTCATGGAGAGTTCAGACGAGCATTTGTTGGGAAATTATCTCCTAATGACTGCAGGATACGAGATGATGTCAGTGACCAAACAAACATCTACACAACAGCTCAAAAGAATAATGAATTATCCATTAGAAATTGTTTACTGTTGTTTACTGTATGCGGTCCAGCTGCGCTAAACCTGTATATACTGTAGTAAACTGTATATACAATAACGATGAACATTTGAATATGCTTGACTAAATGTCTCTCATGATTCAGCGTAATACACATTAATAGATTGTGACTAAATTTCTTTACAATTTCATTAGTTACAATTTGGAATAGATGTGTTGACCTGGAAAGCATAAGAGTCCTGGATTTACATGTACAGGAACTCCTGCTATGTACCAAGCATTTCAGGTGGCACCTCATGAACCTGGACAAATGAATGCTAAACCTGGATAAACTGATCAAATATATATCTTGAATGTGCTATACACTGAAGCCACTTTGGTTAAAAGCATCTGCTACATAATGTAATGTAAATGTGTTCAGAGCTGTAATCTAAACAAGGGTGACTTTTAAATAGAAAAAACATGAGATTCAAATACAGTAAGAGACTTTTAACTTTCACTACATATAATCCCATACTTCCATTTGTGCTATTTCACAGTTTGGATTATTTTTACCTGAAACATGACATAAACAAAGAATGACTAACTATGTCTAATTTAGGAAAATAACTTCCCCGCAGTACAACAGGACAAACACACAGCGCATCTGACCTCAGCTGTCATTTATTGTAATTACCTGAATATCCTGAACGCTGATTTATTTCCTTAACCGTACAACAAAACACACCTGCAAAACCACCCAAAAACACTCACTTATATGCACATAATTTATGAGAGCTTAGCTCAATGAAGTATTATCTTTATGCCAATATTTGTACCTGGCAATTTGTAGTTTGTTCAAAGAACAAAATTTGTGAAATGTCTTGCTAGTCATTATTCAGTCAGAGAGTTAAAAAACAAAATGCTACGTGCTAAAAGACAATCCATAGCAATAGGCAAAGCTAACAAATAACAAAGATTAAGATTTAGTCTCAAAGGAAAGAGAATATACCTGCTAACACCTCCGCTGACAGTTACTAAGCAAACTCTTATTCCACATGGATATTATGAGTAATTATACTGCTGATGAAGGATAGAGGAAAGATTAATTGTGACCATAAACAGTGACTTCTCTCAAACTGGTCTAAACGGTAAATTAAAGATAAGAGTGATTTAAGGATGCTTGCGCTCAGAATCAATTTAGCAATTTAAGAAAACTGCAGTTACTTTTTGACCATGATGAAATGTCAATCAATACTGCTTATTGTATTTAGTCCCCTGTTGTTTATGTAGTTTACATCTAATGTGGCACCATGGTCCATGGGAATGTTGTTGTATTTCACTATGTGCTGACTCTCGACTCGACTCTTGATTAATAATGTTAAAGGGACAGTTTACTTCGAAATTAAACAAATCTATAATTTTCTATCATTTAACCTCATGTCATTCCAAACCTAAATGTCTGTTTTGCTGCTGAGTAACACACACAAAAGATATTTTGAAATACGCTGGAAACCAAACAACAGTGGCACTTATTGACTTCCACTGGATGAAAGTAGTGGACCAGTGTTCCTGTAGCTCAACTTGTAGAGCATTGCGCTAGTGGTACAAGTTTGTGGGTTTCTCCCAGGGATCAGACGTACTGCTAAAAATCACTGTAAGTCACTAAAAGCATCTGTCAAATGAATGAATGTATAGATACAAAACCACCGAGACATTTCAGAATATCTTATACTGTGTCAAACAAATGAAAAAATTCAAAGTTTGGAAAGACATGAGTCTAAATAAACAGTGCCTTTTTTTGGATAAACCCTCCTTAATGAACAATCAAACCACTGCCAAATGTAAATCTTCATATAGTATTTAAATCTTCTTGGCATTATTTTTGTTATGTAACATCAAACCTTTACTATACAGCTGGAGAGTTAACGCACCCGCCGTCTCTTCCACAAGCTACTTTCAAACTGCTATCTACAGCCTATAATTTACACATACTTTAATTTGCATAAATTTACACAATTTACACAGACTTTAATTTTTTAATCTTAAACACTAATTCCTTTAAACGGGGCACACAAGTAGAGCTGGAATCTCCACTTGCATAATAAAACATTTTTATGCTTTTTTTTTGCCAGTAATGATATACAGCTTATTCCTCTGTGTTTGATGATTTAAGTCATTAATAACACATTCATTTCATCTTACCAGGAAGACTGCAGAGATGTATACATTTGAAAGCTTTCCTTAGTTATGCAGAATTGCTCTCCAGATTTAAACATGTTGACAGCTTGGTTATTGCCTTTGAAGTTATATAATACAGATTCATGAATATTGATGTAACTCAACATGACTTTATTTCATCAAAGTCAAAAGCAATCATAATTGATTATCAACAAATAGGTTCATAATTACTAATAATTCTTTACATACCATGAACAATGACATTTAATATATATATATATTATTTTGGCTGTTGAGTGTTTATTTAGTAATATCTTTATTCTGAGTATAAAAGGTGGATTTTAACACTTTGGCACGTCAGAATTGCCTGTCGACTTGTACTCATGTCTAGATTTTGTAATCACCAACAGAAACAGATATTTATGAAGAGTAAAAAATATGTATTTAATTATTAATCAACTGAGCATCACCACACATAACAGCCAAAATAATTAATGTTTTAAAACTTATTTACTTAATTCATTCAACATACGGTGACTAAAACATTATTGTAAAGGTCACACAGTAAAGCACTTACCTTTTACAATTAACTGAATGAGCTTTGGGCGTGGATTGCGCTCGCTCTGTATAGAACAGGTGTACAAGCCTTCGTCCGTTACATCCACTTTCTGTATCTGTAAGCTGTATTCGTGTTTGTCCCCCACATTTGACACGATGGACACGCGGGGGTCTCCTGACCACTTGTCATTCCCTGCGTAAATGATACTGGAACGATTCAACCAAGCTCCTTTTGAGATTCCATCCAACAGGTAGCATCTGAAACCAAAGAAAGCAGGCAATGAAAGTCTAGGGCACGTTTTAGCCTTATGCTAGAATGTCTTAGCATTTCCTTAACCTTTACCAAAGCCAGTGATTATACATCTAATTCTAGTTTGTATCTATAAACCGAGAAGCTAGTTGCTAACTTTTAACACTTTGCAGGACTCCCCATTTAACTCACTCTTTGAAGGGAACTTAAAATACAGCAGTGATATAAAAGACAAAAAAGCCCTTTGTACAAAAGAGAAAAAACACTGTTTTAGATCTACATTTTTTGTCAGATACGGGGGACAGCTGTACCGACATTGTTTACACAATTCCACAAATAAATCAGGCGTCATACAACCCACATCACTTCGCTGTGTCTGTGCCCACAAGATACTGTCAAAAACAATACAATTTAAAGCATCTTCTGACTCCATGCCACTTTGATTTTGTTTCAAGGTCGTTCTTTTTTTTAGATCTGTCTCCCTCAGCATAAGGTTTTCAAATTGACTTGTGCATGATCTCTGGCAATTCTGCTGTCAAAATACAAGCCTTTGAAACAAAGAAGCCCAAGTAAACCAAACAAACAAAAAAGAGGCATAGGAAGTTCTACCTGGTGCCACGTCTAACATCTATTTGTTATGTGTCAGGAGAAGTGAGAGCTACAATGGCGAGGGTTATATACACCGGATGCTCCTGAGGTTACAGGTGAACCTGAGGTCATCTCACCCATCAGTAACTTTTAGGTCTCTGCTTAGTTCCTCACAGTCAATTGGATTTTTGGAGACGTTGGACATGTTCTCAAGCCACTCAGGAAAGCAGAACGCAGTTGATGTTACGAAGCAGGATTTAATTTTTTCCCCTGGGCTTGTGGCAAAATGAAGACAGAATGATGAGACAAGATTTAGGAAGATGATACAGCTGAGGAAACATTTCTGTGAGGGTTGCAGGCAGACGGTGCCGTATGTGGTAAGAAGTATTACCGTTATGCATGGGGAAAAAGCCCACTGGAGAACGATATGTGATTCAGAGCAGATCTTATTAAAAATTTACCTCAGCTTCTAGAGTACAACATCCTGAATTAAAGCCATTTCATAACGGCAGATTGCATGTTGCATACAGTATTATCATAATCATACAATATTAACCACTGAAATATTAATTCATGTTTTATTATTATCACATGAAATATAAGTACGGTCAAATTTTCTTATATTTTAACATAACATTAACTATTAAAATTACAACCTGACCCACAGGCAGAATCATTAGCCCATTATTAATAATTTATTGTTATTATTTTTATTATCATAGCTACCTTAAACATTTATAATCTAATTAATGTAAAAAAAAGACAACTTGCAGAAATCACTCACTGTTAAGAACAATAATGTTTGTTTTTACAAAATGCTATACAAAAGTCTTCAACTCACTAAATAACTAATGAATGGATTTTATGAATACTTTACATTATTCGGTTAAACCTGAATGAATCCTGTAACATCTTTTGATTTTCCATTACAGTGCAGTACACTTCCATAGACAGACTGTTCTACATGCGAGAATCTTTCATACTGAAGGTTTCATCTCCACTCCTGACCCCTAAAACAGCAGGGCACCTGGTGTCCCAGCACCCCGGGGATCTTCACGGACATACTTCACAATACCTACTTACAAAGGAATAAGTGGTTCCCACTGAGGTGTAGGATACGCAGAGTGAAAGAGTTCGGACCTCCGCATGTGCCACATTTCCTTTGAGCTGCCTGGTAGAACCAGGTGAGAAAAGGGGTAAAGTTGACCTCGTCCCAGCACTGTCTGGGATGTGCTACGTCTTTGAACTTCTCTACTACTATTGGACTATTGTGTGTGTGTGTGTGTAGAAGGAAATAATTCAGCTCTCGAAACTTTGATGTCATATGCTCATTAGTCTTTGCAGTGCCACTCCAAGTTGGACACACCTGACCTGCGTTCATAATCACCTACTTCCATACTATATAGCAAAAACAGCAGGCACAGTATGCAGAAAACAGTATGATTTCTTAGCATGCATTGGATGAAGTATTCTATCCCACAAGGCCATGGAATCTGAGCAGCTGCCAACTTCAAAAAGATAATCAATTTAAAATGCTTTAAAACTGTCCTGCAGCCCTTTCTGAATGTAAGTAATATAGGCATCAAGAAACATATTTCTCAGTGTTATATTATAATTGTTTAACAATTATCTATTGATAGTATGGCATAGGTGAATGAACAGCTAGGTCGCATGACAGAAAACATGGCGGATGTAATGATGCATTGCATACTGCACCTGCTATATAGAATGCACTTGGTCTAATGGCCTCAAATCATTTCATGTGCTGACCCCAACTTTCTGTGTAAAATAATGTTTGGAAAAATATACAGCAGAGAGCACTGCAGCCCTATGCATTCTGCATCCAAATGCAGTGCGTTTTCCAACCACTGCGCTTTGTTACCAATTTAAATAAGCATCTGCTCTCCGAGTCTTGAAACAGCAGAGAGAAGAGGCCGTAATCAAGTCATGTTTGTTCTTCCTCTTTCGCTGAAATTTCCCTTAATCATCTTTATTCATCACTTCAAAGCGCTGCTCTGTGAAGCTCACCAGGGCAAACCTCTTCATACCCTCTGTGGGATTTTTCATCTCATGATCTTTTTAGAAACCGCAGAGGTTTTCCAAATTGTGAAACACTGATGAGGTCTTCAACTGCTGTTTTCCGATTCCAAACATGATTTCTGATTCAGGCAGATTCATGAGGCCTTTGTCTTGTTTTGGCTTAAATCCTGAGCGAGCGCGTCGATTTTGCCTGCAACGAAGCAAGAGAGGTCAAACACAATGAACCTGTACATCCTTTAAACACTGACTACGGTTAGCTTCACCAATTACAGTTGATTTTCTCCAGATGTACGTTGCCTGTTCTGTAATCTAAACTGTATTTTCTGTTCGTTTTGCATTGACCCAGATTTTCTTTGGTCTTTTGATCGGTCTATCCAGCTGAATGACTCACTTCAGGTAACTGCTTATTGGCAAGGACATGGAGATGGATTCTGCTAAACACAGATGCTGTTTTTGTGAATGATCTGGTTCAAAAAATAGTAAAACATTCAGTAATTTACTTCACTGAATGCAAATATTTATGTTATTCTCTCTGTGTATTCCATTTCAACATAAATCTTAAATGTGTGACTCATTTAACATGCAATACACACTAAATTGTAACATATTTTAAAATTGAAATAGAATATTTCTTTTTATTACATTATTTTATCCTTCGAGCAATGATTGGATTCCAAAAAATGGGCGGTACATACCAGAATCGAGTCAGGCGATTGTGGGGGGAGTTAAGAATGTGAACATGCATTATTATGTTAACATTAGCATCTACATCTCATACCTGCCTATTAGGCTGTCAACATAGCTAATTATCTTTTAACCTTTTCTATATCATAATTTTCTTGACATTTATGTGCTAAAGCCTCCCTGCATCTTAACTGGTAGAGCATTGCATTAGCAGCGCAAAGGTTGCGGGTTTGAACCCAGGGAATACAAAAAATGTATACGTTGTATAAGTCGCTTTGGATAAAAGAGTCTGCCAAATGAATGAATGTTAATGTATGTGCCCTGCAATGGCTTAAATGTAAGATTTGGTTCAGTCAAAAAAATCATTTTAACCAAGATTCAAAAGTAAAATACAGTCAGAGAATACCAGAAAATACAATTAAAAATGTTAAAATTAAAAAATTAAAAAAAAAATCACTCTGTATATCAAGGTACAGTAGCATGAACCATTTTCATTTATATGAACCAATATAACAATACTAGTAGAACTGCAATACATACCCAAATGGTTTTACTAAAACGTTTTAAAACATGAAAAACGCTAAACAAACCCCATTTTGTGTTGCCTCATATTTTTGAGGAATTCAAGAGTAAAATGCCTCCAACAAAACTACAACTTTTCAGCTATTTCTCTATGTCTTCAAAGTGAAAAATTCAAGCCAGTGGTTCTGCAAGCGGGGTAGTTTGGGGATACAGAACAAGGTTTTGGGAAGGAAACAGCTAAAAACACCTTCCAGCCATCCCTGTGTTTTCTGCACTTGTTTCTTGTGGTAGTTGCAGCTAGAAGCAAACAGATGGTTGAAAGATGTTGAGATATTTTCCCTGTTCATTCTGTCATGATGAAGTCAGCAAAAGTTTTTCCATTGTTGATATTATTGTTTTTTTTTAATTAACAATTACAATTTTTCTATGGAACAGTGCACAAATGAACCATTCACCATGAGACCAGAAAAAGTATTAATAAATAGGCATGCAAATAGTGAGTTTTAATTTCACATTAACTGTAACATGACTCAATACCTACATATCATGGACGTGGGAATTATATTACTGTAGCCTGTCTCTTTTTTTATACAATTTGCTATCTAAAGTCTTTTTAGTTTTGGTGATAGAATATCAGAACTGGCAAATTTCTCTTCACGTTTTATTTATTCACGTTTTTAAATTTAACACAATTACTCACTTACTTGCTTTGAATACAAAAATGAATAAACAACTTCTTAACAACTGATTCATCTAAAACCAAATAGAAATAAATGTTAAAATATTATCACAAAAGAAGAAATGAGAGAATCTATGTGAATGTGTCAGAAAATAATTTTTGATTATTATGTTTTTATAACTGAAATTGAAAGACGATTGTGATTAACTGTGCAGCCCTATTTTGCTTTTTGTCTTTCGCATTTTTATTTCACAAAACCAGTTTGATGTTGACCACATGGAATGCTCAGCTGATGTTGCAGGTGCCAGAGAGCTGGTGATGCAAGCGAGGTACTCTTTCGTGAAAACCGAGGATTAAAATAAGATTAAATTGATCCCAGCCAACAAAATCTTGTCTAACAATGTGCCACAAGTTCTCAACAACAGATTAAATAACAAAGCCAGGCTATAATATTGACTCTCTAATGTGTTGAATACCAACTGGCAATATTCCCATAAGTGTCCTTAGCAATGAGAAATGATGATAATTACATCTGGACGTACACGGACATGGAAACTGAGGGCAGTGCCAAACACCAGGCAATAGCCTAAAACTAATAAAGATTACTGAATGAGGAGAAGTGTTTAAACTGCTGCCTTGCTGCACGTAGGCTCTGATATACCTTTTTTTTGCCATATAATATGCATTTTCACTTCAGTTATTAACAACACCTAACCAAATATAGCAGCTAAGTACCATTTACATCTATATCTCTTGCACACATACACGCACAATATTATCTCAACATCTGCTATTTTAAATGAACACTGTATCTCCTGTGTCAAAATTACCCATTCAAACTGGCAAAAATACATCAAATAATACACCAGGGATCTCAGGCTCCCATAGCCATCTGTGCTCCAAGTCCAAACCATCAGATAGCTAATAGTTATGGTTATTACAGTGTTACCTCTCAAAGGACAAATTTAAAGTTTCCATTTATGATTTACACCATGTTCAGTTTTCACTCACCTCAGACACTTCTGTAAGACGATAACAATACCCTTCTGGCAATTTAACAGTTCTAAACACGTCTCCTAACGTTCAGTTTGTGTTTTTTATGGCCTATGCTTCATTCATTTTACAGGTAAGACAAGGAGGGAGGCGTTTTAGTAAGCCATATTTTTAATCTAATCCAAAATTTGCAGAAATCATATATGATCATCAATTATGTGTAACAGTTTCTCAATAAATCATGATGGTTGATATTTGCCTGTGGGCATTTAGACTGAATTTGGTTTTAAGACATATTTATCTTTCCAATTACTGCCAATTTCATGGTGAGGTCTCATTTCCTCTCTCACACACACAAACAAACAAATAAAATAACTGTAATAATTAAGACTGAATGACAAATAACAGTGATTCTTAACCTTTTTCACTTGAAGGTCCCCCCTTTTGTCCACAACATTATATAAAGACCCGCTCTCCACTCACAATATATAAATTATTTTAGCTTGTCATAACCAGAAAACTATATATTCATTATTTAAAAAAAACACACAAATAAATATCCTTATTTACAGTCATTTTAGCTTAGTTGAAAAATTTTTGAGAACAGTTGTTGACAACAATCATGTCCAATATTATGACGCTCTTACCCAAACCACACCCCTTAAGCAGGGTGTGGTTTAATACTGTAGGTTGATAACAATAGCATAAAAGCTTAACCCAGTCCAACAGCTAATCCTAACATCTGACTAGCAGAAACGGTGTTCTGGGACCCAGAAACATGTGACACTATATCCAGCTTTAAAAATTACATTTACATCACATTTATTCATCTGGCAGTTGCTTTAATCCAAAGCAATTTACAGACCAATCAAAGTACACATTTTACCAGTTCATGTGTTTCCTGGGATTGAACCCACAACCTTTGCACTGCTAACACAATGCTCTACCAACTAAGCTACAGGAACACAAATGCAACATCTATTTTGAGAATATCTCAGTGGTTGCATTGTAAATTAAAAAAACTAAAAACTTGATGCTAGTTCACTGGTTTATGGTTTGGCAGGTTAGCTTTCGCAGTTGATCCCTGCTGGTGTGTGCAGTAAATGCACCATAATAGGGACGAAAAGAACCTTTCAATCTCAAATATTTCATGATAGTGCAATAAACGTTTGGCCAGTGGCAGATTATTTTGTAGCGCTCTTAAAACTGTAAAATACACCTTTTCCCTGTCTGGTGCCTTTTATAAGATTTTTACTATGTTTGTGATGTTACTGTGCTTTACAAACTCTGCTCAAAATGGTTCCTTTGATAAAAGCAAAGGCTAAAAACTGTTGAGCTATGTTGCATGGACTTAGCGATATTTAGCAAAGCATTTATTGACATTCAAGCACTGTCAGCTGCGCTAGTCCTCAATGCCATCCCATAATACTGCTGTACGCCTGACACAAATGCACTATTCACAGTATGACAAATATCTATGGCTATGATCTGCAAACTAAATAAAGAGATTTAGACTATCAGCTTCTCTGTACCGCACACACTACATCTTCCAGCTACTGGGGTGTGTGAAAATCTCTATTTAGCTTTTTGTGTCATTTTGATGTATCTTCAGTCTATCCTCAATTTTCAGATAGAGGTCTATTCAGCTGGAGTTGAGCGTGGTGGTATTTTCTGCTTTTAGATGATGCCGCTCTTCCGTAATCTCAGGTTTTGTGGCAATCTCTGATGCCCGGTTACTGCTGGCGGAATGCCACGGTGTCAAAGTGAAAGAGATGCTAACGTTGCCTCCACGCATCAAGCTTTACAGTGTGGGCCCTTTAAAGTCTTATAATTGCACATTAAAAAGCTGTTATACAAGCTATCATTACAATAATTATACACAAGTGTTCTTATCCTGATGCTTTGACATTCTCAACTTTAACACTTCAATTTTCTGTTAAGATGCTTTGGAATGAATGTATTGTGACATGCTCCATTCAAATACCATTGAATATGAAAAACAGCATGTGTTTTTTAGCACTCAGTTTTCAGCACTGTATTGTGACTCAAACCCTACTGAGACGAACAGTATGTGCATAAATCAACAGAGATGGGCAAGTGTCTTACAACATTAATACTAATTCCTACCACAAATACTGGATAAATGATGTCTGTGGGGGCCCGATGGGACCCTGCCATATTTTGCATGACCTAATTCTTCTCATTGCATTCCTTAAGTGACATATTTCTCACAAGCCAATGCACCCTTTGCCACCTAATGTAGTAGAAGAACTAGGCTATAGAAAAACTCTACTATTCACCACAGATGTTTCTTTGCACTGAGAGATTCGAACAGCGAGTGAAGGAAACTCTTTCTTGGTGGTTTTGTGTTGCCATTGAAAGTGCTAAAAATCAACCCAATGTGAAAAGCTGTAAACCAATACTACTAGATTTAGAAAACGTTTAGCAAACATATAGCGAGCCGTGAGTTAAGATCCCTGCCCGTATACAGTCTGGATGAATACAGGAATTGAATGAACATTCCTTCTTCACAAACGCTCCCATTTTTTGGCAAGGACTGAACCTCATTGGGTAAGCTTTCTCCGAGACCATTTGGCAAGGATTACGCCCAGCTTAGCGTCTGTCCCACAAATGTCTTTGATTCATAACAGAGATTTAAAAGCGCACTTACATTCATCTAGTAACTAGTGCGTTTGAAAACGCTTTAATCAGATGCAGCTACAGCGTGAGGGGATTAGTAACACTAAAATGTAATCAGTATGATTAAAACATTAATGCATTCACATACAAAAGCGTTTAAACAAACCAGCCACGCTGTAAAAGCGTTGTGCCAAAGACAAGTGTCAAATGCATTCCACCACGCTGATAGTCAAATAGAGAAACAATTGTTGAGAATTTCAATACTAGATGGGAGTCAACAGGGGGGACTATTTTCTTTATAAGAACTATGATAGGTGCTGTGATGCTGCAATGGGGAAAATTGAAATGCTACAGAGAAGAAAGGATGATTCAGCCAAAGATCTGTTAAAAATATGTTCGTGTTGAGGCATCTTTAAGGAAGACAGAGGAATGTGATGTGCATTAAAGAAACTCTCAGAGCTTTCTTCACGGCTCTTGTGTTCCCGATACAGAAAATGACACCCTACTGAGGTAACCATGGCAACACACCCTATGGACATGCACTAGATAGCCTTTTCGGTCTAAGACTAGTTCAAACACCTTGGTAGGCATTTACATAACATTTTAACCAATGCATTAGAGCTGTAGCTAAGCACACAAAAGCAGTCCAGCTGGCACAATAACACACGCATTTTGCCACTATACACAACATGCAAACCACAGCCAACCAAGTGTTTGTTCTTGTGACCAAAACATATTCTCACCTCGCCACACAATAAAATAATAGTGAACTGAAGATCTCAGTTTGTGCACAATTTATTTACTGGCCATTTTATAGTCTCAGGATGTTGCTATGGGTTCAATTCAACTATCCAAAAAATGGCAACAATGAAAATTTGGAGATTTCAGTCAGTCATAAAAGTAATGGGCTAATGGTACAAATTAAACACCATTGTTCAAGCCTGTGAAGTTTGATGGCTGCGATTAAAATTCAGGCATTATGTTCCTGATCAAAACCAGAAGCCACCACCTGCTTTCATGTTATAAATTGCCTCACTTCCTGTTTGCAAATATTGTGTCATGATGTCAATCTTCTCCAGTTCTGACAAATGAAAAATGCAACATTATGTGATCTATTAAGCAAGAAATGAGCAAACCTAGCAAGATAATCATGAAAAATGTTCTGAGGAAATGATGGGCATCTTAACAGCTGACAGTCTGTGATGTTGGTGTGGCGTTCCCCGTCTGAGCAGGGCCTACACTCTGCCAGCAATGCAGAAGCAAAGCTGTTGAGATGATTGATGACACGCCTCCACTGGCCCTCTCTTCCCTGCTGACATGCACTCACAACCCAACACTTTTCACCACTAATTGGACAACCTTGCAAATTCATTCTCAGTGACTGTGGTCCACTAAATTAGCCACTGATAACTGCCCAGAACCAGTTCAATTTATGAACGTCCATAGCTGTCGTACCAGCAAGGTGTCGCTCGTGAAGTATGTGCTACTGAATAAACCTGAATAAATCAGGTATTTAACTTAAGACATTTACTTCTCATTAGTTTTTCATTTGCTTGTTTTGATTAATCCTGCGGTTGACAGTTCATTTAAAGTCCAGTAAGGTGGACGTTTCGAACTTGAAATGGCGAATTAGATGCAGCTGCATGTTTCTGTACAAAGTCCCAGGTGACAAAATCATGTATGGGCCATAAATGGGGCATTACATGATCTACTTTTGCTTGTTTGATTAGGTCACATGTCTACTTTGTCCTCCTTATTTATTCCAAATGTATTTTTTTCTCAGAAATGGAGGCAATCTATGGGAAAAAAAGATATGGGAAGCGCTTAAAAGATCTCTCATTGTCTGAAAACTGAGCAGCGTTGTCAACATGATACTGCCCTCAGTGCTTTTCACAGACAGTAACATAGTAAATTGTAAACACCATCCGGATGGAAATCTAGGTCTGTTACATAACCTTACTGTGGTCAATGGCCATTCAAAATTTTGAGAACTACCAGACTCAGCATGAAGCATTGTCATCATTCTTAGCAGATACCTAGAAATGCGCAATTTACACACATTTAGATGTGAACGCATCATCTTATAAATCTCTTTAAGTGACTTAAACTCCACAGAAACAACTAGCTTACAGGTAGGATGTAGAACTAGCACCAACGTAGCTTCCCAGAAACCACACATACTAATAAAAGTCATAAAAAGGATAAAATCTTTTACCCAAAAGAATAAACATGAACAATATTCTTAAATATCACTGGACTAACAAGCTTTAAAATGTCAGATTGTTTCCTTAATGTTGTGATTATGAATTAGCAGCAAAAGGCAAAATATTTATCATTACGTAACTGGGAAAGTAATTTATGTTGATAAATGATTCTCGTAAAAGTGACCAATCATCCAGAATATTATATTTTTTCATTACACAAGTGAAACTGTAATCAGCATTGACTTGCATCAGACAATTCCAGATTTCTTTGTTGGCCAACACAGTTATACTCCCTTTAATGGTAAACAAAGGTCCAAATGCTATTGATCTGCCCCTGCTACTTTGTATTCCATTCACTAATAATTACCAATGCAGTCTCTCCAATTACTTGGCTCTACTTAACATTTACAGCCACGTGCAATCCACACACATTGATTCATTATGCAAATGACAGGGACTAATTTAAGGCTTGCTTACATGACTCCATTTAAAAACCTGCAGCCATGGCAATGCCTTCTGCACAAATGAATTGAGTAACCTATTCCTCTTATAGGATAGCAGTTAGCTTTAGCAACAATATGCTAAAAAGCTATTGCAACAATTTTTGACATTACCTATATATCCCAGCAGAGAACATTCTCAAAACGTTGGCTAATGTTCTTGAAAAGCTTTTCTATAAGTTATATATCATAGAAATCAAAAAAGTAATTCTCAAGTTGTTAGTAAAATGTTTTGAAATTTTAAAGTTTAAATAACATTCTTAAAATGAAGCAAGGATGTTAAAATGTGTAAAAAGTAACAATTTTGTTAATTAATAAAAACGTAGGGTAGGGGAACATCCTTACAACCCAAAATTATCAGTTGGGGTATGTTGACAGATGACTTAAACATTCATATTGTCAGGGTTTATTTTCCTCAGCTGACATTCAATTCTTCATGCAGTATGTAGTCAAAAGATAAATGAGTCTTCATTATTACCATTGAATGTGGTGGTACTCGTGATAGGATTACTGTTAAGGTGAATGGCATGGGCTTGTGTGTTCTCCAGTTTGAGAGTAGAGTGGGTGTCTAGCACCTAGGGGACAAAGAAGCTTATCTGGTATTTAGTGGGCCTGCTTCATCAAAAGCCATGAAAATCAGTGACAGGTCGAGGAGAAGGGAGGTTAAATCTACTTGAAAGGCACTTCTGTTTTTCCAGAATGATTCAGGTATAACTGCTTTAAAGATAACCGTTATCTGTTGGCCTTCATTATTTTTCTCCATGTTTAATCCTGAGACCAACAGCCACCCCCAAAACTGGGAAAAGGGGGTGTCTTCAGGGACTTCCATTAAAATATTCCAATTACGTAGAACTTAGCTGGAAGCATGACAACGCTAAATTATTGATAACTTACTAAGCTAACATTGGGAAGTTATGTCCAATGCTGATTGGACATAGGTTTTAAATAACATTGATAAAATAAATTGTGTTTTTTATTTATGTGTGGGTGACAAAATTAAAAGCTGCAATCTATAACTTAAAAAAAACAAAACAATCAAAAACAATTACTGAACAAATGCATAACAGATCAGTGTTCTAAACAGTCTTCTTACCCTACTGCGATTCACAATGGTAAATTTATAATAATGATTTATAATTGGAGCGATCAGATCTGATTTCCAGGGAAATGTCAGTTTGGTGTAATTTGACTTGAGTTCATTTTAACTCTGAAAAGGTTCATAGAAAAACCTGCAATTTTAAGTTTCAAACACGGATGGCGATAGAGAGGCAACCAATATAAACTGCAGCTTAAACTAACCCAAACAAACTCTCATTTTTTGTCTCTTTACTCAGTTGCAGGTTAACAGCTGATGCACATTCATATCTGATGTGAAAAATGTGAGCACATTTCTGCAGTAGCAGTAGAAAGTGAACGTGCAACAGCACATTTTTTCTTTTGTATTTGTTGCTGGTGTTATTAAGGCAACTGATGGTAAGTTTCTGGTCTCTGATAGCTTTCTGTGTCACTTTTAATATCCACAGCTATCTCTATTTCCAGAAGGAGCAGACAAAGCTGGGCAAAATTTAGTTTGATGCATTGGTGACGCATCATATTCTGGAAGTAGGAATCTGATTTTAGCTTACTCCTTCACAAAGATGGATGGAAAGACGTTAAGCTCTGCCATCATATCTGCATAAAATGTTAATGTTGCAGCCAATTTGCAATTATTAGGTTGGCATAATTGGCATCAAGAACTGTGTTTAATGGAGATCGGTGTATTTGCCATAATTTATGCTCTGACCGAGGATAAAGCGAGATTAGATACGCTGTAAGAGGTCCGCTCATTAACATTTTAAATCCTTAATACTCTCTTTAATGCACACACAACTGGAACAAGGTTTGATGAAACCACCTGATGTTTTTTTGTTTGTGGAGTTTTTTGATCATTTTGTGCCCAAAATTAGGCAAGAGGAGCTAATTGTCCAAAAGAACAAAATATTCTGTCATAGCCCAAGGCTAAGCTAAATGCTTTATCTATCTATCTGTCTGTCTACTCTGTCTGTCTACCTAAAAACACTACAGTATATCAAATTTATATCTAAAATGTCTAATTTGTACAAAACTAAAGTCTGCCAATAACGTCTTTGACACGCCGTCTCAACAAGAACAGAAAACTGGAAAATAACAATTCTACCACACCCTTTATTTTTTTTTCATGAGGAATTTTTGTGCACTCCTCACTAACACTATCGCCGTTTAAGTTAATGATAAAACAGAGAAATGGTATCTGGAGAGCTGCATTGATCCCACTGTCCCTGTGAGGCAAAAGGCTCACAGTAACGTTCTCCCGATTAATCAGCGCTGACAGGAAGAGGTGTGGCCTGAGGAGAAAGAGAACCAGGTTACCACCCACGTCTTGGTGATGCACAGATTCCAGTGAGGGACACGTTTAAAGTTCAGGTGCTCACAGATCACCAGTTGACATTCTCTGGACATTTGGGACAGTCATGACAGCCCTATTGACGGTACACAATAGCCCCCCATTATGATTTCTTACCCAGTTCTGGGTGCAATAATGTGTACAGCCATATCGAAATGACTAAGTGCCATCGCTGGTGAAAATATAACAATATAAGTAACATTGTAGGCTACCTGCATTCAAAAAGAGGAAGAAAACATCTAAGGTAACAATCAAGGCTCTCAAAAAAACTCAGCAAGGCACAAAAGTGATGTTTGCTAAACATAACCAATGGTGTAAATTGCCCGACAGTTAAGTAAAGCAAACAATTTGGTGCCATGGGGTGAGAGAACACTTAAGGGCTGATGATCCATTTTTATTTATGCCACAGCACTATCAGTAGTCCTCAATAGCATGAAAAGAGAGGGACAGGAGTTTCAAGCAGTTACCATCAAACAAGCACAGCTACTTTTTGCTGCTACCAAGAGCATAAGACAATCTCCATAAACAGACAACAGGACAGCTTTACTTAATGACTGAAACACCCTTGTATTAAATTACATGGGGAGGGGTGCACGTCAGATTTGCAAATAAATAAATAAATAACAAAAAATTATTTTGACGTAACACATACAGGTTTCTTTAAAATATATGCGTAATCTTCATGAAATAAAACACAAATGCCATATAAACAGTTTTGAGTCGTTTTGACAGACGTTCACAGAAACTATACATGAGCCACAATGGAAAGACAACAGAACAGACTTTTTAACTCGAAAATGAATAAATATCTTATATTGTGTCATTTTGTTGATATAATAACACACTGTTTAGTATCAAACGGCAATGTTTGTGGAATCTATAAAACATAAACTTACAATCTGTTCTCAGACACACCCATAAATAAACATTTCAATTACTGCTGCTGTTTTAAACTATGAAGCTTAACTGATGCATTTATTACAACACGTTCAATAAAAACCGCCCATAGCATCAAATTATATTAAAACAATGAATCTAGCAGTCGACCCCTTATCCCTCCACTTAACTGTGTGCAACTCTGTTTTTCGGGACGCAAACATCCGTGAGGATCTTTCAGGCAGCGGGAACCATGAATGAATTCATTGTAACAGTGCGAAGTGTTGCGCTTGTCGGGGTTTTACAAACCTCTTAACAGTTATTATAAATCCAGTTCATCTCCCAAACTAAAACAAGCAACCTTCTCGACAAAAGCACCCACACGATCCAAACTGTGAGATTCAACCGAGATGTTGAGGTTTGTAGTTGTTTCACACGGCAGTGACCCAAATAAAAGTGATAGAGCGACACTGGGGGGAATCTGCCCGAGTGTTGTTTACAAAACTGAGAGCAGAGCGACCGAGGCTAGCGGGGACGCAGGTGCCAGCCAAGTTTAGTTTGAATAGTTACACGGGGACTGCGACTTGAGTCTCTTACCTGAGCAGCGCGGTGTCTCCCTGCCTGCTGATCACGCTCTCGCTGGACGCATAGTCCACAGTCTGTCCAGCGGGCAAACACGATGGTAAAAAGCAGCAAAGACTAAGAATTATAGCGGTGAGCCACTGACCGGAGACGCATGCATCCTGCACTGCAATCATTATGTCCATCACCGCCGAATGGAGTACGATCCGCGCCGTTATCAAAAATAAAAATATAAAGATCTGAATGAAAATATATTAATCCCCGCTCTTCCTCCGCGAAAACCCCGAGAAATGGCGCTCCGTGTAGTTTCCCAGATTTGTTTTGATCCGAACCTGACCGCGGGAGGAAGTCGACTCTCCAGTGGCTTGCACACCATCTAGTGAGGAAATAGGAAACGGGAGCAGAGCTAGCAGCAGACAACCCCCCGGCTCTGATCCTGTTGCCATGCGGCCGTTTCCCAGGCAACCTGCTCCCTGTAGTTCGTGATGGAGCAGTTAAGCGGGTGGGTATTTCTTAATACAGCAACACTATTTAAATGCCGTCGCCCGATGAGTTTTTACCACCTGGAAGTTCAAGACGTCCACATGCACACACACACACGTTGTTGTGCATTATTCCACGTGACGTGTCAAAAAAAAGTCAAGTCACTGATAAGGATTTGAAATGGCATAGGTCAGATCTGGTTTATTGTCTTCAGTGGCCCCTGCAGCCCAGAAAAATAAACAAATACTATATATTCTCAGAAGTTACCGCATGACATTTTTCCTCACAGTTGGTCACTGCCATCCAATTTTAGGCTCGATGGCCTGAAAGATTTCATGGCACTGTTTAGCTTAGAACAAAGGAAGTGTTCGAAAGGAAATCATTCACGGCTAAAAGAAGGTTGATACACCTCACAATAGCACCTTTGCTTCTCAAAATCTTTCTTTAAAGTAACCCACATTTTCTTTTTTCCTGACTGCTCAGGGCTATAATCATAGTGCCTTTAAGACTTACGGGCAGAATACTTTAATTCCAATAGTATAATACCACTAGTGTATTTTACATTTGATGTCACATTTTATTTAATGAGGACTAGATGAGCATTATAACTAACAACTTAAAAGAACATCCAATACTGCTAATTGCAAGTGTTGCTTTAGCTCTGCGCTTCACACAGAACCGCATCACTATCACTGTTTGCTTTACACCCCCATTTACATTTACACTTATTCATTTCATTCAAATTGACAGTGATATACATAGTTCAAGGTATACATTTGATCAGTACTTCTCTGAGATCAAACCCACAACCTTTGTGCAGCTAACGCAATGCGTCCAGTTGCACAGACCCTCTTTGATATGGGGTATATGTTCTTCTCCATTGTGGTGCAGTTTTCAGGTCCTCAGAGAATGTTTTTATTTTCTCCTCATGATGACCATCTCTTTGATTTTTTTTTCCATCATCTCACCAGGTACGGCACTCTTTTTGTTTCCTTTCAAAAACATCCCCTTCCTTTGTTACCGTTGCTCTGCTTTCCGTGGTATTGCGTTTTTTGCCTTATTTTTATTTATTTTTTGATACAGTTGGGCTCAACATTTGAAGCCAGTGGAACCTAAAGCTCTTGACAACATCAATAGCTTTCCTGTTTTAAAAAAGAATTTAAGGTAGGCCTCACCAATGAGACCGGCAATTTTAGAGGCCCTGTACATATTCGCATTAGTTTTTCAGATTGTACATCATGCGGTGTGCGATTTAATGGACTCGTCTAATAAGAAATATATTTACTGTTGACTCACTGACACGGTCGGCCTATTTGTAAAAGGCCTCTGATAAAAGCATTTTGAAGCTGCTTGTGTTGAGTATTTTCCTTTTAATTGGGAAAGACATGGTTTGGATATAATTGCCTGAATGTCATTAGCGTTAATGGCAACCAAAGTCCCTTCATTCCATTCTGTATCTAAATTGGACTGGCATAGTTGGTCTTTGCTAATCATTTACTCTGCCAAAAGCCAAACACTCATTACTAGGTAAAATTTTAGCACTACGCATCCTGCTTAAATACAGAAAGAATACATTGCATTTTTGATGAGTCTGTTGGTAATTATTGATACAGAGATATTAATTTACAAAGATTGGTAACTCAATGGTTAAAAGAATGTAAATGTAATCCTGAAATGTTTGCTAAATGTAGTGAGGGAACAGGTTTAAACCTGATCAGAGGAGGCCATTTACCGGTACAAACGCAAGACAAACCGAACAACTTTCATTTATTAACTGGAAGGACTTTGAAATTCTCTGAAGCGCACAGAACTGAGTCTACCTGCTCATGCATGAAAGCTATGATTATTATTACTCCCCATCCTCAACACTGTTCTGTGAGGATGTGGGGAGAAACGAGCAGCTTTTCACACAATGCAACTCCTGAAATAATGGACAAAAGATAAATGATGCCTGGGATTCTTCCACAGTGGCAGCGTCTTTTGTTTTGCGCTGTCTCACCAAACCTTTAAAAGAAGAAGCACATTTTCAGCCTGTGAATGTCCCCTTTCTTTTAAAGTAACACCGAGTTTAAAACAAGGAAGTGTTCCTAGAATGCTTTTGATGAATTCCAAGCTAACAGGAAACGTTCTTAGAATGTTGGCTAACATTCTCTAATGCATTAATATATAAATATAATATATACATTTTAATACATTTATATATAAAATACAATGTTGTATATATAAAATATATAAAAGTCTCATTCTTTAGTAGAATGTGAAATAAATTAATTTAAAGATATGTTTGAATAATGTTTGTACAATGTCTACAAAACTGTTCCTAGAGCTTTCAGAGCTTATCATTTCTAAAATTTTTGTTACTTAACATTAGGAAACTCTTCTTACAACCCTTCTTACTAGGAAAAACTTCTTACAACCCTAAATTGTTAGCTGGGTCAGTGTTAAAAATAATAAAATGTGCTCTTGGTCAGGGAAAGATTCATCTATTCATGCACTAGCTACTCGGAAATAAGTCTGGCTGTAGGGTGATACCACAGAAATATTTTCCTCAAACCCGCATGACATCAGTTATATGCCTGACACGAGTGGTTTGAGAATGATGTGCATGCCCTCCAGTAACTCCCAGCAACTGCTGTGTTGTGAAGTCACAAGACAAATATTGCATTGAAAATACTGTAACCATCGTTGCTGCCTCTTTAGACTGAGATAAAATCAGCGCCATTAAAGTCTGATGTCTTTCACAATGTCATGTGTTTTCATTTGGCAGAGCATTATTAAACAGAATAGCTGCAAATGTCAAAAGCTTTCAGAAGTGAAACTTGGCGTGTAATTGTCTGTAATGCATTATTGTGTTCAGTATTAATAGAGAATGTACTTCTAGACTTTGGAAATTGTAATTATTTGTAATAATCTTTTATTTGTAAAACAATCAAGAGTATTCAGCCTGGTTGAAATCAAGTCGTGCTGGCTTTGAAGGACTTGATTTATATCTTCAATTAATCTTAAGATCTAAGAGTGACCTTTAAGATGCATCAAAGAGTGACAAATGGGGTCATTAGAGATAACCTTCTCTCAGACGTTGCATGTTGACAGGGTTCATGTGGTTTGGGTAAAATACATTTCAAGTCTCTTTAAAGATTTGCTGTTTAAGCAAAGCAAACTTTCATAACTGAACTTAAATTGAAAGTTAGGTGTGATGGGATTTATGGAGTCAAATTACATTTATTAAGTTTCAGAGACTTATTAAGGATTCCATCCACACTAAATAATAAATATCATGGAATAATTTCTCCTGTTTATACTGCTAAGATATTAAATCCTAAGTAACTATTTTTGATTATTATGTGTTGCCATGGTGGCATTTTAATGACATTTTGATTTTTGCAAAGTGAGGCCAGGTTAGCTATAATGAATGTATTATGAGAAAAGTTAAAAGATGTATTCAGAAGGTGAACTCAGTAATTTTGCCTCATTAAAGAGTTTACACATTTTTAAAGGTTCCATTTATTTCATTGTTTTAAATCATATGCCCTCCCATGAGTAGACTCATATAATATTAGTCCCTTAAAAAAAGCTGGTTTATTTTACATTAAGCTGGGCCCCCTTATTGGGGCAGACATGTTGAGATCACATGATCAGCTAAATGTAACCGCCCTATTATCAGACACATTTGCTCACAGAATTAATTACTCATGTTTGACTGTGAATATCACATTTTTAAAATAGCAAGAGTTACTGAAAATGTTTGAATGTTGACACATTTGAATGATGTCACATTTGAATGATGTCACAATGTTTGGTTGTAAGAATGTTTTCCTTAGGTTTTCATTAAACAGCAGAAGTCTGATAAAAAAATACATCTTTGATATTAGCCTACAGCCAGACTTATTTTCAAGTAACTAGTGTATGAATAGATAAAACGTTCCCTTGCCAAGAACACATATAATTCTTTGTTTTATATTTATTTTAATATTGGATTTTAGATTGTAAGAAGGTTTCTTTAATGTTTCCATTAGCAACACAAATGTTCAAAATGTTATTCTGAAAGCTCTAGGAACATTCAAAACAAGCAATAAACAGTAGGACATTCTTTATTTTTACAAACTTTTATTGCTGTAATGTTTTTAAAATGTTCCAACAACTACTTAAGCATAACATTCGATATACAACAGAAGATAAAAAGCTCTGCCAACATTACTGCAAATTGTTTCACTCAGAGAATGTTTAGAGAACTTTTCAGAGAACAGTAGCCAACGTTCTGAAAACGTTCCCTGTTAGCTGGGTCAGCGCCGTCACACTGGCGTGACGTAAGCAACAAATGTCTGCATACCTTTAAGAATATGTTCATCAAAAGGTTTCGCTGATCGTCTGTAAACAGTGATGATGATCATGGAGTGAATTTGTTTATGCGTGCCAAAATCCACCACACTGACAGTTTGTGTTGTGCCAAAATGACAATTTTTTTATCCTGCATTATGCTCAGTTGGCATAATCAAGGAGAGTGATGAAGTGGATGCCAAAAGGATATAGCTCACCAACACAAACACAGTTGGTGCCTTCTTTGATTTCAACATAAAATATATCATGCCACTTTATATAGTGTAAACCGTAGTGTTCTTATCTTTAATGGAAATCATGCCTAAAGTCAAAACTGGGAAAACTTTTAACTCCTGAAAAGTTGGAGGATTGTTGTTTAGCCTTTTTTAAATACAACAAAAAGCTACAATATGTACAAAGCACACACAACTACACCATCAGGTTTTCTGCTCTAAATTACAACACATGCCCAAGGGAATCTTTTCAATGAAAATAGACAGTGTTTCACTGAAAGAACCACTTCAAGAGACTGACCTTCATACGCCAGACTGGAAGTTAATTTTACATCTCATTTAAAGCCAGTGATCAGAGAGACAGAGTTTCCCCTGCAGATAGTGCTGCAGAAGACTGGGATTTTCAAAGCAGGTTTTAATCTGCCCGACCCTTTCACATGGAAAGGTGGGCTACCCACATTCCCTCAGACCCAGAACAGCTTAATCACAGCTCACGCTAAATACATTTTACATGCATTGCCTTGAGCTGAATGTCCAGTGTTATAAAAACTAAAACAATACTGTTACGTTTGAAAATAGATGCGCTTTTTATGTTATTCCCAACTTTGTAATTCTATAAATAGGAAGTGGGAACCTGTTTGAGGAAGTCATGTGAAAATCTAGAATCTCATATTCATACGAATGTGATGTTTAAGAGCTCTTTTGCACAGTCTGATAATTCCACAACATCTTTGTGATTAATTGGTTCCAAATGTTCATAAATGTGATGTGTTTTATCTTAATGGCTGCTTGCATATATACTGACACTCCATTGTTTAAATGTGCTTTTTCATGCCCATCATTGTGACTGTAATAGTGGTACAGTTTATTTCTGATAAACCGCCCCTTAAACAAAACAAACTGTGATTGATTGGTTTACCTGTCAGTCAGTCAGTCTATTTATGTCAATCTGGGGGCTATGTGGGCATAAAGCTGCAATGTGTACCAGACTTTATACTGTACAGTGAAAGGTCTGGTTAAATAAGACTAATGCTTACATAATGAGTTTATTTTACTTCCTTGTTTAAAAAATAAGAAAGCTGTCTTGGCAAAGTCATATATCTGATTAGTAGCTCACTTCTCTCTGTATATAGAGATCGCCTCTGACCAAGCCAAAGCCCCACACTGTAAGCATTTTTAGTGGTAGCTGCCATGGGGCTCATTAAAACAGGAAATAAAATACATCTGAGAGCTTTGAGTAGTTCAGGAAATGACCAGCGATATCTAGTCTTCTCCCTCCTCCTCGCTCTTGTGGCAAATAAACCCTAGGAGAAGGCAGGAAGCAACTTATTCAGTCTGGAATTGGCTAGATTGTGATATTCAGCAGAAGATAATGAGAAGTGATGGGGCAAGGCAGACAGGCCAGATAAAAGGCCTCCAGGCATGCTGAATGTCGTTTAAAGGTGGGCACATTCAAGATTCGCACCTCACTTTCAAGAGAACTCTTTATCCACACATGTTGTTTTTGTCGGCCGCTTCTCTTGCCACATAAGTGCCAGCTTTTATTTGTAGCAGCTGACAATTTCAGCGAGCCACTGTGGAGCAAAAGCAATGGACATGAACATGTTTGTGTGAGTAGAAATTTTATTCAATTCCAGAGGGGCCCCTGTAGTAAGGGCCCAATATGTGCGGACACACAAGCAAAGTGTAAGCAAACAGCCATATAGCCCTATAGTCAACGAAACTGTTGGAGGTGGTTTCATCTTCTGTGAGGTAGTTTAGACGCAGCGCTGAAGTTTACTCTGCAATTTGAATTCATCTTTAAAAAAAATGCTGAAATTTCCATGTGGTAAATTTAGCTTACCACCTGAATTGATTTCCTCACTTTGGGTTCATTTAAATGCAGCTGATGCATTTCAACCAGGTTTTGATTCCCTCCTCAGAGGAACCGCAGTGTCTTAACTGTGTGATTCTCACAGATGCGACGCAGACTGTCATGTACCCTATGGGACAGCCTCTGAATAGTGGTTTGAATGTTTCATATTCAACACGGTTTCTGTGATCACACCTTGCTCATCAGAAACAAGTGCTATCGAACCCACGCAGGGGATACGACTTGATTTGGTGCTCTCATTCTCCAACTGTATTAGTAATACCAAGCCAGAAACGGCTGCTTAAGGCCTTATTTTCCTCCTTTCAGCCAAACAATAGATCGTCAGTGCTCTATTGACTTGATTGCTGTGGTGTCATTTTTAGAATACCATTCAAGGTCTCCTCTGTGAATTTGTATTATTTATCTCACTCATTCTCTCACAGGTTTGAAGATAACGTGACAACAAAGGTGCCGTGTTAACCCGGGCCACTATGCTTCCAAGACAACAAATTCTCCGATATCCTATTATGACAGAATCATCTTCCCAGCATCAAATCATTTATCTTTTCAAGCTGCTTATGTCTTCTCCAATGACAACCTTCATTCTTTCAAATACATTCATGCCAAAGCCCAAATCACCTTTGGTTAGAGCTCCTTTTTAACGTTTTGCATATAATGACCGCTGGGAATTACTAAGAACTCGTAAATTGCCTATTCTGTTATCATAAAGTTATAACCTAAACCTCTCAGCCAGGTGATTACTGCAATTTAAATTAGAGCTCAGCTGACTGGCTGTGAATACTGATCATATTCAAAATATCATAAATATTTTACCATTTGATTGTGCATATCATAAATATTAAAGTGCTAAATTGGGTACGCCATACATTGTGGATCATATATATATATATGGCTACGTTGATATTCTGCTAAACCTGACTTGCTAACTGAAAGATGTTCCTGTGTTCATAGTTTGATAAAACAACAACATTTTTGTAGAAAACACCCTTCTAGCCCAAACCCTAGACATAACTTATCCCTAACCAATCAGAGAAGAATGATTAATGACAGGTAGGTGTACGAGCACCTAAGACTGGTTGTAAATAACTGTGAACTTATTCCTGAAATCTGATTGGTTGATTGGAATGTTGTCACAGGGCCAAAAATTTATCACTTTGCAAAATGAGGAAGGTTTTGTTATTCTACAACATGCAACAATTACAATACAAAACACTGTAATCCCTAGAGTTTGGTCTTGCCAGTGAATGATGGAACGTGCTTATTGGAACTATTAAGAACCTAAGAAGAGAAGCAATGAATTGTAAAACTCATTATTCTACCGATTTAAGTTAAAATGATGTAGAAAAACATTACAGTCATGGTGTACCTAGGTTCAGAAGACTGAGGTCTCCTCTCAGTTTGATCATTCATGTGTGCAAATGTTCCTATTTCTGTTTCCAGTGATCAAAAGTTCTTGTTCAACTTTCCCATCAATCATGTACACACAGAAAAAAATAGTACAGAGAATTTACAAGGGCGAACTGCAAACAGTTTTATTCACATTGAATTATTCTAGAAACTGTTTTCAGATTCACATGGGGAATTTCAAGTATAGATGAATAGTAAGGCTCTCATAAAATGCTTTTTCTAGGAATGCATGCAACACACCATTGGATATTAGATTATGTACTGTACATCATGTACGTATCTGTACATACGACTTGCATTTGTCTCCCTGCTCCACTGTTGTATGTATGTATGCATGCATGCTCTCTGAAAACAACTTTACAGTCATAAAATAGACATTTTTGGCTCAGGTTATGATCAAGACTCTCATTTTCTCCTTCTACTTTATCAAAGCAATGACCTGGAAATATGTCACCTTGTAGTGTCACCACATTCAGTCATCTTTAGAGGCCACCTGCAGTTCCAATGTCTCATTTTCAGATTGTGCAGATTTGTAACACGCTGTCCCTACAATTTTCCAACTAGAATGACATTCAACAAACACTCCAAAATGACTTTGGGTATTTTTATGCGGGTTTACGAAGGCGATTCACACCACATGTTACACTGGTACAGTTTAAGAAATGATCAGAAGATTGTGTGAAAATAAATTTACAGCCATTTTATATCAGGCTACTGTACCAACACTTGTCATCTATGTGTAAGGTGAAAAAACATTTAAGATAAACTGAAATCTGTTTTGTGTCCATTGTCAATAAATAAACATTCAAATAAGTGCAAAGATACAGCCCATAATACTCTGAATGATTGATTTTGCAGTCAGAAGACAACCTCACATCCTCAACGCTCTCTCAGAAATGAGGCACATCAGAAATGAGGCACCTTTTGATATGCCTACTGTTGAGGGAGTGAGCTGAGCTGAACAGATGGAGAGAGCAGCAGGGGTCTGGGTGGACCCACATTCCTATAGAGATTCCCCTGGACAGACAGTGGAAAGTGACTGTGGTAATTAATCCATCTTCCTCATTTCTTTCTCCCTCTTTTCCCGCTCTTTCATCCTCTACGACAGGATGGGGTCACCGTAGGGCATCAGTCATTTTGTCTTCTGTGTAAAGAAAAGGTTTTTGAAGAGGATTGTTTAAATGGCGGCTGGTATGACCCCTTACGTAATTAAAACTACAGAACGCTAGATAAAAAGAGAGATGGATGGATGGATGGACAGATAGATGGAAAGAACCATTTAGATAGATGGTTCATTTCAGTATTTCCCCCAATGTATATAATCCTTCACCTTCCATTCACTGACCCAGTTTTCTTTACTATGGTCATTTATAATGGACGGCCATTCATGTCAATTTCTGGCCTCCAGGCATAATAGCACAAGAATAGAACATTATAGAACAGCTTTGTGATATGAATGTTACAAACAAATATGTGCTGAGATGTGCAAAAGTTTAAGATTATACCAAAAATATCTTTAAACCATCAGAGATAATACACATTATTGTTTACTGCTCAGAATCATGGGATACAGACGCCATTTTGTCTGGAATTTCAATATTTAATGTTTAAATAACAAAGAAATAATTAGAACTGCTTTTATTTAATGAGCAAGTATTGGTCAATGTTCAACATAATCCTCTTACCTGCATTTGGAGCTTGTTCTGACAGCAGTTGTTTAAAATTTAAACTTTCACATTATGATAGTACCTCCAGAAGTAACCTGCAATTGTATGTTTCAAACAGAGATGGCAGTAGAGAGGCAAAAAGTACTGACTGCATCTTTAAGTGTAACACCCATTTCGTCAACATTTTAACCACATATTTGACATTGGGACATTGACAGAAAATGTTGGTTACTAAACATAAGCTTATCAAATATTAAAACCTCAAGTAGTTCCTTCACAGATTTATTAACATTATTATTAACATTATTGTAGTAATGTTAGTAAATTTTAATCATATATCATATACATTAAAAAGGTTATTCTTAAGTAATTAGTGGAATGTTTTAAAAACATTATAGAATTAAAACATTTGAATAACATTCGTACAACCAAACAATGATAATTCTAATCTAACAATCAACATTCTTTCAAAATAACATTTTTAATGTTGTTACTTACCAGAAACATTAGGAAGATGTTCTTACAATTGAAAATTGTTAGCTGGGTTGTGCCTGACACTGACTGACTGTTATTTTCATTTCCAAAAAAGATCTGCCTTCCCTTTCCTCTTTCATTTTATACTTTCTGCACTTGAAGCAGAAAGTATAAAATGGCCTGTGAAACTCGGCTTCAGAAAGAGATTGTGAAGTGACTGTGAGGGTTTGTCTCCGGGGAACTTGGAAGCGATTCATAATTTGGAATCAAATCGGAATAAACTGGAATTTCATTCATTTCATCCTTTACGTTCCTTCATTGAGAGATCACTCATTATCGGCGGCACACGGTATCCCATTACAGAATAATATTATTAGAAACATATTCATTACAGGTCGGATTTTTCTGACTGTCACAGGAAAGGTGGGAAGTCACATTTTACCCTGTTCAATCATTTTTGTGGAGACTCATTCTGCTCTTGAGTGAGTGAAGAGGAGGCATGAGAAGATGACTGCTTTGACTTTTGTCTCATTTCAGATTTCATTGTTTCCCACAGGGCGAAAGATGAAGGCTATTCCCATAAGACTGCTGCTGTAGACTCAGTTATTTTTCTGGAGAGGCCCTTTAACACAGGACTGACCTAAGCGCTGCGTTTTGAACACGACTGCTTTGATGTAATGGGTTAAAGCTTTCTTGTCACTTGTTATGGAGAGTACTATCATCTCTTTTAGGGGTCGCAAAAAAAAAAATCCCACCCAAGCAAATGAACCAGGGGTCTAGATTTACATCGCATGGCTGGTTATTGTACAAAACTCCATTGCCAAAAATGTATGTATAACATAAGGAAATGCGTTAGGCTTAAAATCCAATTTCCTTCTTTTCTTTGGCTTTTCAGTTGTAGAACTGAATAAAATAACATGTTTAATTTGAAATGGGTACATTTCTGAAAGATTCAGAATATCTTGACAGTGTACATAACATTAGCACAGAAATGATTGAATTAGAGTTATTAATTGAATATTCACGCATTACTGTAATGTTAATACGTGGTCTGCGTGTTACTAAGTTGGTCAATAATTGTATTTTAAACTTTGACTCCTTTTATTGCGCTGAACCTTGATGAACTGTGATGTTACCATGGCAACAACACTTCACAAGTTTAAGGATCGCCCGGCTTCCCCTTGCAGGAACAAAACAGCAGCAGTGATTTCATGCACAGAATTACTCCCCTGGTACTTACTGAAGTGACGCCTATAAAACGCTCCCACCAAATGCAATCAAAATAAAAGAAATGCAGGGCCCTTGGAAGCATCAAAAATGCGATTTTAACACTCCTTTTTCATCTTCCTATGAGACTTAGTTTTCTCCTTTGATATTCATGTCCTTATTTGCCATAAAGAAGATATTAAATTTGAATTTAATGATGAAATACTGTGTCACTGAACCAGCGGGTGTTGGTTGGACCGTTACAAAGCATGCTTAGAGAAATGGAACATGACAGGATCATATAGAATCATTATATCGTCCCCGTCTTCCAGAAGTAAACACAAGTTGAAAACCAAGGGCTGTTTATAGGTCATTGTGTATATGATGGTCAATGGTTAATATCATTTTCTGACCCAGCACAAAGCTATTCTTAGTTTCTCAACTGTATATCAGTTTCTAGACTCCACATTGAGGATCAAGTGATGCAACCCCATTGTCAGAGTGTTGGAAAGGAGGAAATGTCACTGATCATATATTGCTCTGTATTGAATTATTCAGCAGTGTAAAAATAGAATGTGTGAAACCTTCAATTCTGGGTGGAACTGAGAGAACGATCAGACGCAATGACAGATGAGATACTGCCCCCTAGCGGAAGTGATGCAGGAGTGCAGAATGTTTCATGCCGGATGCTTCTGAAATTAGGTCAGAATTTTTATGTAAAGTCAGAGAACATTTTAGTTCAGTTCTCATAGAGAATTTTGAACATGAACGATTAATAATTATCAAGCATTTCAACTCCAACTGTGGCATTTTGGCAGGAAGGATAATGTGTGTTCCATGAAACACGCTTTTAACTGTAAAAATAACTGTGGTTACGTTCAATAGCTCTTTAAAATGCTAAAATAACCTTTTAAAAAGAAATAATTCAATATTCCTAAAGAAATGTTAACTTTTTATAAATGTAATACCAATGTGAAGAGTGCCATCTTTAGGCAAAAGCTATAAAAAATAAAAGCTAAAGGTCACAAAACGTCTTTCTTCATTCTGTGCTAATGATCCAACTCAGTAATGAAATGTAATGCGGTGAAAACAACTTCACATTGACAGTCACGTGTCTTCACAATATTTCACACAGCTGTGATGAGTTTGATGGATGACACATTCCTGCAATGAACTTGTTTCATCTTGAAATTAACCAGCTATAAAAAGACTGTGTTGAAGATCCTGTTCCTATAACCTTTTCTGTCACAGCACCGTGCGATCAATCATTCTCATTCTCATCTCATTTTAATTACAAACTGATAACCATTTCTCCCTCAGATCATTTTTGGAGACTGCTAATATTGTTCGTGTAAGGATTATGACCACAGCTCCTTCATTACGGCGTTAAAGCTGATTTATAATAATTCATTCATGATACGCTTTAAATACGAGAGGTCACACTTTGTTTAATGGCGCTTAATTAACCTTCAGTAACTCCTTAAAGATAGGAACTAACAGACTTTGTCATGTTTGTTGATAAATGTTCAACAGGGTTCAGTCTTAACCAGTGTTTCATTTTTTTTAAGTATATCACCAAGTCATTTAGTAATTTTGAGTTCCTCGCCTCCTTTCTTGACCAGAAATTGAACAAATGCAAAGCCTTTAACAATTGGCTGTTTCTGAAGGATGTATGGACACTGGCACAGCTAAATAAGTAGAAGACATTTTTAATGAATACTTGTTCATCACTAAAGCATTAGAGGCATAAATACAATATTTGTTGTTTTTTAACATAGAATTAACCTAACGTGCTGCTGAGAAGTTATCTGGGACATGAAGGCATGTTTCTGCGAAATGGAGGAATATAAGATGAATGACAAAATCTAGGTCTCTAGAGCAGGTGGCTGCAGCCTCAGGCAGGCTCTGCGTGCCATGCGATATTTTCCACCAAAGAACACAGTATAGACTGGGCACTCGTCTTTATCATAACGAACTGTAATTACATAAATATGTAGTCATACACACCCACAGTTATTCAGTATTTTGCTGGCACCACCAACAAAACCCAGCCACACAACAATATGAAATATTAAACAGGCTGTGTTTCTGTGCCTCACTGCCTTGTTTAGTTCCCGTCAAGAAAAATATGGTGTCCACTCTGACAACAGTCTATTCACTAGACTATAACAAGTACAGGCTACAATAAACAGGCCAACACACACTTAAAGCTACAGGTACTTTCATTGTAAGATCTTACATGAAAAGTCTACTGCAAATAATTAAGAAATAAATGATTTCTATCAATGAGTGATTAATGACAAATAGGATCAAATACAACATTACACATTAAGTTTTACACTTTTAAAACATCGGATAGTTTAAAATGGCAAATGATCCTGGAGTGCATGCACTCTATTAAGACAGATGACATGTTTGTTTATTGCTTACATTAGATCACAGGTCCACATGGCCAACATTCTCAGAGCATAAGCTTAACTAAATGGGGATGGAGACAATGGTGGGCAGCTCTCCTATGGGTGGGGGGTTGTACTTCTCAACACGCATAAGTCTACGAAGGATGTCATCTCTGTCCCTGGGCCAGGTGAAGATTTGTGTACTCTGAAGCCATGAAGGGACATGGCACTGGAGGAGAAGAACATTTTAGTTAGATTCAAGTAGTTTAAACTAACACGTTTCATTAAGTCTAAACTGAATTCAAGTGTAAACCCATAGAGTAAATGACTATTGTTGAATTATTGTACAAATAACTGCAAATATCTATTGCTATTGAGCAGTAGTTCATTGTAAATGAACATTTTGGCTCCTCAGTCAAGTTCTTATTCAAACACAGTTAATCATTTTATTAAAGCCAGTGTAGATTTTATGAGATTTTGCATGATTTATTTTAATCACTGTAATACCGTGTGCTTCATAACATCACATATTTTATATTCTTTTATCTTTTATCCTTATTTCTATGCTATCATATTGACTATTTTGTTCAAGAAAGTATGTAAAGCTGCTTTCAACAGCAAAACTGTGAAAAGTGTTTTAAAAATAAAATAAACTTAAACTACTTCTGTAAACACAAAACATTTCTCTTCTTATTTATTTATTTTTCATTTTTGTAGAATTTCGCAGCCACACTTTCAATAAAATGAAAGTAGGTGAGGGATGGAGTTTTCATCAAAAAACAAAAATAATGCAACATTATAGAATCATGAAAGTGGTCCAGATAACTCATGTGTCTTTAGAAGTCCTCAAAAGTTATGTGATAGTTTTAAGTAGCAACATACAAACATATTATATATCAATATTTACCACACAAAACTACTGAGTAGCTTTACAGCACTTTTTTGTTGTAATAGTGACAAAGATGTTTTAAGAGGTCAACAGCTCTCATTCACTTTCATTATTCATAAAAATAACCAGGATAATATAAATAATCATTATTTTGTCTTCCACGAAAGAAACACAGACAGAATTTGGAAAGACATCAGCATGAATACAATGACATAAATTATTTTCATTTTTGAAATTAGTGTCATTATTTTCATTTCAAACTATTCATACAAGTGAATAGGTTTAAAATAATGAAAGAGAAACAGTTTTACCTTCTTGGCACCAGGAAACAAGATGGGGATAAATCTGTAATTCCTGGCCCCATTCTGAATGAATTCGTTTTGTAACTAAAAGACAAAATGCACATAATAAAGGCCGGCTGCTAGGTCACCACTTTTAATCTAACAAACAGTTTTGTTCACATAAGTTGTACCTGTTTGTGTATGTAGACAGTGTTGAGCGTTTCGTCGTTTTCCAAGCAAAACGATGCATTGGTGACAATGTCGTAGTATTTTGGGCTAATGGCTATGATGATCAGATAGTCTTTCTGTGCATTACAAAACACACACACACAATATTAATTAGCATATTCATTAGCATTCATTACCACAACAATTCATTCAGACACTCATGAAAGTCTTTATCTGCATCTGCTAAGACTAGCAAACTCTGCATATAACTAAAAATGTTTGACACTCCAAAAGAACGAAACATCCTCTGAGGTCTAAATGATCACACTTCTAATGACTAGACATTCTTAATTTGCATACCGTGTTTCTTATATTTCACATGAAATGAATTTAAAAAGTTAAAAAGCAAACACTGGTAGAAAATCCACAGACAGTCCAGTCACATGGTATTTGTGGTTGTAAAAAAAGACATTACAGACATTTATTTCAAAGCGAATACTTAATAGGACCAGTCCTTGGCATTTACCAACTTAAATGCTGACATTTCTGAAAGATATATGATGTCACCGAGCTAAAAATGTCTGCGTTTCAATTGACAGCCCTCCCCCAAACAGGCTGTATGTGTTGACATTACTGCATCCACTGTTTGCAGTTCAATAGTAGGAATACACATAAAGCCCTTCTATAAATGCAGAACAAGTTCTTCCAGCTGCACTCAGCTCTATTAAAGAGCCACAGACTCTTAACATTTAAATTCACATTTCAAACATTGGTTCTGTTCTGAAGCCAAAGGCGTATATATGAAATACTGTATTACCATGCATCAAATGGCCTCAACACAGGCCTCAGAAGTCAAACGAAACAAAAATTACATATGAAAGTTTACTTACACCAACATCAAACAAAAACACTTATATTTCTTATGGAACATTCAAAACATAACCTATATGATACATTCAGGGCCTTGCCGAGATATTTTGAGTGGGCTCATTTCTTAATATTAATGGAATATCCAAAAATAGAATCTTTTCTGTTGTCTAGTGTTAGTGTTAAGTTTAGTTTGTGGGAAATTATATAATCTCCTAACATTATTAGTAATGGTTATGCCACGCATTTTAATTAACAGGCCCGGCCCCACCCGGCTCTAATGTAGACATGCCACTGTTAATAGCAAACACTGAGGTAAACAAAGAGGAGTGAAACAAAGTCGGTTGTGAAATTCTTCTACCCCAAATATTTTTCCTTGTACCAAATCCATGTTTCACTGCCCTGAGCGATCGCACAGACTTCAAAGTAGAAACGACCTGGGTTGCCCTGTGTCAACTGTGTCACAAATCCAGTTTCAGTATTAAAAAAGCAAAACTGTGAGCACAGAATGCACGCCATTTAAAAATAAAGGTTGTCATGTTTCGATAGCGCTAAAACATGCACAACATCTTAGATGAAAACAATCACAAATCGACTAGCTATAAACAAACACTTAATGAAAAAGATATTCCTCATTTTACCCAGAGTGTTTCACACAACAATATTAAAAGCTGATTCTAGACACGACACAAAACAAGACAAGACACAGAAAAGGAAAAGCTTGCACATTCATGTAATTTCCAAGGAACACATACTGATAAAAATACATAATTGAGTACTGTATTAATTTGTACTACATCTTTGGACAAAGATACATAATACATGTATACACATAATACATAATTCTACACAGTAAAAGACCCTATGACAAGACCCTAATCATCCTAAAGCAGACAGTATTAAATTAAATAATGTTTATTTACCTCATTTATGTATCGCTCCATGAAGTCAATTTTGCTTATGCTTTTAAACTGCTGTTCAAACATGTCAATCTGAAAAAATAAAACAAACAAGCAAACAAAATGAGAGAGACTAAACTAAATCTAAACAAAGCCCCATATTTAGAGACGGTAACATTTGGAAATGTTAGCTTGTCTTACGTGAGTATAGAAGCCATTGTGTCTCAGTAGCGCCACAAAATTGATAATCTCTTTGACATGTTTTTCATTGTCTGCTTCATAAGTCACAAACACCTTCCCTGCAGAAATAAATAAAATGTAAGAAAACATTTAAACAACCTCACGGACCAGAAACAATATACATTTTAGTGAACAAATTTTTAAATAAAATAATAACAGCAATAATGTATAAATTAAACCATTCTAAAGATTAATCTATTTGTTTTTATGTACAATGTTTATAAAATGTTAACACACCACAAACATGTTGTGTTTATGTTTGGAAAGACTGATAAACAAACAATTACATGTTGACATACACTGCCATTTTTCTCCAGAGGTCTAAAGCAACAAGCACATACATTCTGCTCCCATTTCACATTCTTTAGTGTTTTGCAACTCTTGTGTCTATACTTACTCTGCTCCAGGGACAGGGGGGCTGTGCTTGGAGTTAGTTTAGCTCGAGGGTGTGGAGAGGTGTGGCCGCTGCGTAAATGAGAGCACTCAATCAAATCTCAGAAAACTGAAGTTCTTAGTGAAAATTGGTAACCTGTAATATCTGCAGAGACTGACTGTAACACATATTGCACAATACCTCTGTGTGAAGTCTGAGCAGGACTGCCTGCTGTTTTCAGGGCCTGTTGGAGAGGAAAGGATGAAATGAAATATTAAGCAAAATATGCTGTTGGATGATTAAAACTGTTGAATTAAATTAATGACATAATATCTTGATTAATTCATCTAACTGATTGATCAAATTGTTCAGATGAGTCTCTGTGTGTGATTATATATTACATTTTTATATTACATTTCATATTACATTACATAAATATATTACATTTTTATATAATCAATTGTAAAATGAATTTGTTAGGTTGAACAGTTGGTTTGGTGGAACAGACATCAGTGCAAACACAACATCATCTGAGAAATACCTAAAGAAGTTTTCCATTTAAATGGAAACAAAGATATGTGATTCCAGTAAAAGCATGGTTGCCCGATCGCTCTATGTAATTACTCAATTTGTCTGACATTTGGTATTGTGTGTACAGGTTGGGTTAGTTTGCCAGTTGGGTTAACAGCAAGTCTGTGATTAAGATCTAATCATGTATGACATCATTACCTGGATCAAAAAAAGTCCGTACCTCATTTTATAATGTTGCTTAATTGCACCATTTTTTCCAATTCCAAGTAAGAAACTGACTTAAGAAACCCAAAACAAAAGCAGACTTACGTGGAGGCCAACAGTACATGTGATAACGTGGCCTGTGATGAGATCCACCCTGATCCATATGACACATATCCGGAGGGTACTGACTACAGCAGGGCGGCCCACGGGACGGGCAAGGGTGCGAGGGTGTATAGTAGCTGTGAGGGGTGAATGCGACTGGGGTAGAGCGCAGCGAGCGAGGCTGTTCTAGACTCGACTCTCCCTGACTATGCCTGTCTGGAGAGCAAGAGTAGCAGGAATCACCAGTGTAGCTACAATAATTCCCAGACACAGAGCAGGAGGGACGGTTGCCACTGGGGTATTCCACTGAACTACTGCCCAATGAACTAAAGCAGAGCAGGTCACTGTTGCGCGGCTCCAGGGTGCTCATACACACCTCAGTCTGACTGGGAAAGGGTGTCTGGGGACCGTAGCCAGAGGGGAGACCTAGAGGGGGCTGGTATGGGCTGTAGCTAGGCTTTGTGGATCTGTAGTTGGCATTTCTGCCTATACAGGAATTTGGAAAGTCAGACTGAGAGCTAAGGCAGGATTCATTTCCAGACACGCAATATTCAGCTCCAATAAGTCGGGAATCGGTGGAGTCCAAGTCACAGATAGTGTCGTCAGTACTGTTTCTCTCCATTGTCTCGTCGTTCTCCTCAGGAAAGTTGAAAGACTGTAAACTGTAGTGGTCAAACGGAGAAATATGCCTAGATATAAGAAAACATAAGACTTTATGAGTTCAGGTCTAATCTGCTTGAATAAAATATCAGGTATAAAACAAAACAAAACAAAAAAATACCTGAAATGCGAAGTCTATTTATTTCACCATAATGCTCAGTGAAAAATATATAGATATTGAAACAGCAAAACCAAAGAATTTGATATAAAATAAAGACAGCATAACATTTTAAAGGCAAATGTCAAGAGATCTGACTTCATACATCCACTAAAAATCTAAGACCAGCTGTGTAAAGGTCAATTCAAAACAGTTAAAAAGCTAAAGTTAGTTTTGAGAAAAGGTCTCACTGAATATGTTTTTAGATGCCACTTGGTTTGATATTTTGTTATGTAATGCAGAGACATACACTGTCTGACAACACCCAGATACTTTTGAAGAGACCTCTGTATGTAATACATTCTACTTTTCTTTCACTGTTGTACCTTGATGTTATATATTATTATAATTTCAGTACCGTAACAATGAATTGTATTTCTTTTAAAAAACTTCCTAGAACATGTTGTTTGCTGCAAATTTGCATTTGAAAAACAACAAATTAATTCCAATGCTGTACAGACAAAATGATTGAAACAAAATAATGCATAATAGTTTTGTGGTCGATAAAAAATACATATTCCCAGGAAACTTTTGTGAATTCATCACAAGTTGAGACAAGAAGCTTCATTTTGGACACTGTGTGTATCGTGGTAAATTCTGTGCATTTTTTACCTATGTGCAGCTGACTGTGAGCAGCGCAGAGAATGCATCATCCTTATGACCAACACAAATGGGCCGGGTCCATTTCAAATACCCAGTCAGCACACAACTCTGAAAAAGTGATTAATACAAATTTCAAGAGCAACTAAATATAACAATATGCATCATATTCAAGGACATTATAGAAGCCGTGAGTAATCTTGACTGATAATTTAAAGCTGACATTTAGGAAAAAACGCAACAACTATTGGCTACTGAAACCACAAGTGTGTTAAGGGGATTTTTTCACTTTCTTGAGATCTAGTTACAGTAAGAATTATCAGTGCACATCACATCTACAGTGGAAAATACCTCTAGACTGCAGCACAAACCAAGACGTTATGGGAAATGACAAGTAACCAAGGTATTATATTTAAAAGCACAAATAAAGCAGGTGTGCAATATTACAAAAACATAACAACAAAGCTCAACTTAGAAAATCGAGCTTTACATTAAATCACTATAAATAGCAAAATGTTAAGATGTATGTTAAAATACTCTTTTAAACAGGGAAAATACAGGAACTTTATTTATTTATTCAACACTTACATTTATGCACCATTAAGGTATTAAGGTACCATTAAGAAAACCATGCTATTTCTCAACTACTGCTTGTTACCACCACAAAATAATGAAAATAGTATTTCTAATGGGTATCTCATGGGTTCTTGAAAACAATATTACATTCACGTGTAACTTCATAACTTATGTCTCCTCGTGGTGGAGTAACTAGTTCATACTAGTTGCCGTCGGGAGATGTTTTCGTGAACTTTCTTAACTTTCGTACTGGTTTATTATACAGCTATGACTGCTTCTCTTCTAAAACACTCTAACCTAAAAAACTTTGTGTAAATCGTTTTGTTAAACGTCAAATTTGCTTGTTTGAAACGTGACAATTGTCTTACGATGTGATTTTTGCTTCTTATAACAACGAGACGCAGAAACATGTCACAGAAACTTTCGTTGACATAACTTTGCAAAAGTTATTTGAAACGCTTACATACCGGCTGCTCATCAGTAGATGTACTTGTAAGTGGTTTAATTCCGACTATTGTCCCTTAACAGTGTGAAGAAGTTGATATTGATACAGTGAGCTGTTCTAGCAATGCTTAACTGTCTTACTGAACACTGTCTTAACACCTGAGTGTTCACCGCACACCCCGCCTACTTCCCCGAAACCACGATCTGCAGTTAGTGCATTTGTTTATCATCTCACAACAATAAAACTAAAACACCAATATCAACATAAAGTTATTGTCAAATCTAATGCTGGTTTGCAAGTATAAACTTGACATTTCCAATGAGTAAGTGATCAAATGACACATGAAACATTTAGGATTGTTGTCAGAAAATGTTTTGAGTTGCACCTTTTAGTGTTATAAATATTTTAAAAACGATTTTATACAGAGATATGAGAGATATTTTATACAGAGATATCTATAGTTTACAGAACATCTAACTTGTGCACAATTATCACATTGCTCTTACTTTAGTGAACACTATTGACTGAATTCAACATAAGCACAATCCAGTGAGTTTACCACTTCTATTTCATACCATAACAACTATTCAGGCTGACCTTTATTCAGTGTTTTTTTTACATTTAAGCTATAATAAAGATACTGGCATACGGCTTGAAATTCAGACCTACACCTTAGCCTAAGGTCATACAGGTGTGAATTCAACCCTGGAACCTTTAATGTACCTTATCTAGGCGTGTGGTTTATGATCAAATAAAAACAAACTGGTGCACAATTCATCACTAACAGCTACTTTTATCAGTTATTATTTGTTATTTTAATAAACGTGGTCACCAATAGTTAAAGAAACACAATCATTGTACATACACTCACACTAACCACACAAATACATTATTTGTGTAGAGTGAAATTAGTATTTACTGTACAATCATAGTGCAAAGAATATTATTGTTGTTGCCTTTTAAATATAATAAATGACTTAATTCAAATTCACAAGCTGACAAGCCTCCAGGACTGACATGATTAGGTGTAATTTAGTATAGAGCTGTAAATATCACACAGTGTCTACACAGATACTAAAAGTCACTTCACCTAAAGCAAACAGATTTGATCAGTCACTTGCAAGAGCGCATACAGGAAGAACTCTGTCAGGGCAATGCAATTACATATTTAGAGGCACCGACTTTCCTTTGGTTAGCAAAGCAAGACTCCAGCCACTTTTTCTTTACAAGCAGGACCTGAGGGTACTGACGCAATAAAGCTTGCAATTCCTGAAATGAGAGAACGGGAAAAATAATGCACAGAATATTGCTGAAACTTATGATGTTCAGAGGTGGCATGAATTTATTTATGCAGCAAGTACAATAGCATAAAATAATAGAGATTGTGTAAAATATAAAACTGCTTGAAAATATGAAATGAAACTAAAATATATTATGAAATATGTGTGCTATTAAAAACCATGCTTTTACATAGAACCAATGCAGAACCTTTGACATTATAGGAAGATTTTAGTCTGACTTTTATGCTGCATTGTGTCTTTAAACTAATTTTTGAAAACAAACAAAACAGCCTTAACTCAGCTGTAAAAACACCTTCACACTTATACACTTATTAAGTGTTTGGATTGTGTTACCTGTACATGAACAGGGCTTTCCACCTCTCCTACTATGTGTGTGACGTGCAAGCTCATGAGATCTTCTTCATCACCATCATATGTGCAGCGTTGTTAAGGAGTGAACAATCGGCTCAGATCAACAATCTTTTTAGTCATTAACTATCAGCATTACGCTACTGAGAAGAAACAGCATTATTATTATGCTCCTTTGTAGGACAGGAACATGTGGGTTACGGGACAGGAAGTTAACAGGACATTCTTTCCTTTTTAGTCTGCATGAAAGGATATGCGATTAGGTAGCGGGCGAGCTTTTTCTTCTCTGTAGCAGCCAGGTTGTAGAAGTAGACATGAACACCTCTCATGAAGTCGTCTAACCCCGGTGCACTTTGACCTTCTTGTGATGTAGGTGAGGGGCTCGGTGACTTTGTTGTGCCTTTACTATTACCAGAGAGACTGGAGGAATGCAGAGACACAGCTGATGAGGATTTTGCCTGGGCAGAGGTGGAACGTGAGGTAGATGGAGAAGCTGAACATGTGGTTGAAGACACTGAAGAAGAGCATGAAGCGGCTCGGTTATAATAGTAGCTGAAAATCAAGTCAAGGATGATGGATGTTACTTCCTGTGAGGAATACTTTAAAAGCCAAATTCTACACTTGCCATCAACAATGTCTTATGGTATTCACAGCAATGAAATATGTAATG
This sequence comes from Yasuhikotakia modesta, assembly GCA_036877545.1. Taxonomy (NCBI): domain Eukaryota; kingdom Metazoa; phylum Chordata; class Actinopteri; order Cypriniformes; family Botiidae; genus Yasuhikotakia; species Yasuhikotakia modesta. Next base: position 66,282 of record JBAJNP010000532.1, read on the forward strand.
AAAATAATAATGAAAATAAGCAACGAAATATCTTTAAACTTAAGTTCAGATGTTTAAAATTTAGATATTTCATAACTTTATTATGAGGCTCCATTTGTTAACATTAGTTAATGCAAAATGAAAATAATGTTAATGTTAATGCAAACTTTACATTTTAAAACGGTCAAAGTAACATTAACTAAGAATAATAAATACTGTTAAACTATTTTTATTTGTTAGTTGATTTGCTAGTTAACTAAGAAATGTTTGTTAACTAATGTAAATGAACCTTATTGTAAAGTGTAAGCCATTATTAATTAATACCCATTATGACATTTTTTATGGCATTTACACATTTGCAGTTAAGGTAAAGATACTGAACTCTCAGAGTAGGATACATTGATGTAGGGATGCCTCTTGAGGCCAGGTGCTTGCGTATGAGTCTCTCTGTACCATACCAGTTAAAACCTTTAGTTGAGTGACCAATCCTGGGAAGATGGACACTTGCTGTTGAAGAAAACCCAGGAAAGGTTTAGGATTAAAGACACAACTACTGCAACAATAAAAACAAGCCCATATTGCTAAGTGGATACGTACAAATGTATCATACAATTTGGTGGGCAAATTACTTTACTGGCAAATGGCAGTTGGAAATATACAACACTTGCTAAGAAACGTCTAGCGGTCCAGAAAATAACAACAGATATGGTTTAAAGAAGTTAGAAGGTAGTTTCAAGGAGACTTGTGAATGTGACTGTGTCAGAGTCTGGCAGGTGTTTTGGCTAAATAACAAAATAATCTGTTACTAAATAATGTTGACTAAATAATATTATATATAATAATAATATGAAAATGAATCACCCTTCTTTAGTTTAGCATCTCTATAAATCTTCTTGAGGGCTTCCTCCAAGGCAGTGAGCCGGATGCCTGATAAGGTGTTGGCTTTATCTCTCTGCTGGGCAACTATGAGCGCCAGCTACAGAAACAGATCAGACAGATCATTAATACATTAATGAATACAATAATTAACAGCAATGAATTAAGTAACAGGCAGCTGGCTGACTTACGTAATCTCTTCCACTGAGTCTCGACTGCTTGTCGTCGATAGGAAAAAGCAGAACATTCCCCAGCTCTAAATCTGAAACATGATCATCATTCGTATCATTTTACGTTATGCTAAAATATAATACCAATCAATTATGGATTACAAGAGATGTATTGTGTATGCTGTCTTTGTTACTAATACTGAGCCTGTCATTTTTAACCATGAAAAACAGCCCCTGGAATATATTCTGCACTCATTATAAAACAGATTCGGAAATCTGATTGGACGAAGTTCAAAGCTGTTGTCAGATAAATGTACGCATTACATCACACACCTGGCATTGCACGTTCCCAATTAATGGGCCAACCTCCAATGTTGCTTGAAAATTGCAAATACGGCCTACAGAAAATTACAAATTGTTTATTCAGATAATTGTGCATAATTTGATACAACTTGCTAAACATTGCTGTCTTTCATCATCATTATTGTTGCTGTTATTTTATGAAACTAATACAAAGACCCCATACCTATTGTAAATCACTGTAACTTATGGTCTCTTGTAGCTTATTGCTTTAATAAAAAAGGATCATAAATGTGTGCAATCACCCCTCGGTGATACAGAACTACAAACCAGTGTTGTAATGTTGTGCACTGTTATGAGAATCATTTTTACCATCTGATTTCAGCAAGCTGTTCTCATGCAAATGAAAATAACAGCCTCACAGCTCTGACATCACAACATTTGTGACATCCATAATTAAGCTTTCAGACACTTCACGTAATAGCTACATCAACGCTGACAGTTTTATGGAAAGTCAGTTTGCGAGCAGCGTTATAAAAACACTGAGCTGAACTGATACAGCGTCCAAATCCATACTGATGTCAGTCGAATGGCAGAGCATCAGTTAGGCCTGTCAAAGCAAAATAAGAAGGTATTTCACCTTTCATGTCGCCAGCCAACTCGTACTGTTTCCTCGGCTCGTCTGATCTGAGCTCCAAAGCGGTAAACAATCCTCCTCTGCCCCAGTGACCAGAATCATCTACACCACACCAAACACACACACACACCTATCATGTCATGTCAAACATTTTTGCAAAAGCTAGAGTGTGTAATTTTTGCACACTAGTGTCACCAAGTGAACTTACTAAAATAATGATCGTTTGAACTGGTTGCCTGAACACCCTACTCGCCCAACGAAAATATAGCCCCACCCCCAAATTCACATCATTGGTTGCACCAATGTCGCTGATCGGGATGCTCAAACAAACAGAGCAATGTTTGTTTGCTTACTAATGGTGTCATTGCAAAATAATCTGGGATAGGAGAAAGTATTTGTAAAAAAGGATTAAAAATGACACAGAGCAGCCTTAACTAAGCTGGGATCAATTTAAACAAGGCCGTTATCTGATAACATTCCATGCAGGACAATCAATATGTTGACGATGGTCTTTTGTCAGTGTGACATCTCTGCTACTGGCTACCATAAAGTGTTGATAAGAGGATTTTATTGGAGGCGTACCAACACAGTGCACAATGATGGCATCCTCTCGGTCAGCCTGAGGGTGGGTTACATCACCCAGCACGTAGCAAATAGCCGTGTGATCCGAATCGGTTGAGCTCAAGCTGACATCTTCATCCTCATCTGGCTCCATATCTTCACCCTCGCTGTCGACGCAGGGCAAGCACAGTGATCTGTAGCCGCATGAGTCCCACCACGCCATCCTGCCATTGACAACAATCGCAAAGGTACTCTCTTAAAATGAAGACCCTCAGGAACAAGCCAGTCAAATATAAGCAACAGAATATGACTACTAAGCATGCTTGATGTTCAGGTGTTACTTTTTCTTATGATTTAGCTCTTCCTGTTGTTTCTTCCTCTCCTCCTGTAGCTTCGCTCTCTTTGCGGCAGCTTCCTGTCTCTTCTGACGTCTCTGCTCAAGTTCTGAGGCGGTAAGAGGCCTTTTTTTCCTCGCTGGCTCAATTAGGGGCCCAGAAATCAACACCTGAAGGGCAAGGCCAAATTTTGGTTTTGTTCATTACTTTAAGAAACTTAATACAGGAGCAGTTACTATCAAATGGATGGATAGACAGATAAAAAACAAATTTAATGTGAACTGTTTATCACTGTTTATGTGAAAACCCTACCCCTGCTTTATTTCGGAGTGAGCGGCCCTCTTTTCCAGCATCCTCTAGTTCAGCTAGCTTCTTCTCAAATATCTGTTCAAATGTCTTCTCATCCTCAGCACTGGGGTCTTTCGAGTAGTCCCTCCCCTCAAAGTAGTACATGTGGTCTGGAAGTCAGGAAAGACTATCTTATTAAAAAATGCTAATTTAAGTACAATTATTAAAAATATATGAGGTAAGGGTCATACTTTGACCCTCAATGTCCTCATCATCTTCTTCATCGCTCTCATTAAGCTTAATGGGCTCTTCGTTCATGAGCCATTGTCCGTTGCAGGATGCTCCCAGGATTAGCCTGAGGTCCACATCTTGAATGGAGCTCTCCTCCGAGGAGAGCAGCTTATCCACACCAAACTTCAGGATCTCACTTAACTAGTGGTGGAAATACAAGAAGAAGATTTCTGAGAAAGACAGACAATGTTTTTCAGTTTCACATGAAGTTAGGAAACCACAATTAGACGCGCAGAGATATGAACCAGGAAACAGCACAGCATTTTAGATATCATAGAGATAAGTTTAGGGTTTAAGACACGTAGACTTCTCTTTACCTGAAGACCAGAAACTGCGGACTGAGTCTGATCCAGCAGAGAAAACCGTCCTTCCTCAATCACAGTGTTTGTGAGACGTAGCTTGGAAACGGCACGAGAATAAATGATCTCTTCAACTGTATCTCTGCCAAGGAGTCGAATCACTTTAACAGCCCTGCATACATAACAAAGATGAGAATTGAAAAACAACAAAAACAACAAAGAATCCTTCTTTCTGCCAACTCTTAATGTCACTTGCAAACTAGCATATTCAAGCATATTCAAGCATATTCAAGCATATTCAAACATATTCAAACATATTCTGATGGCACGTCTGGTATCAGTAACACAAAACACCAAAGGAATCAGTGACACTAAAACACAAGATCAAAGTTACTGCAGATAGTATGTGGGAGGAAAAATAAGATTTGAAAGCTACTGTGGAGTTAACTATCACCATTGTTCGGCTTCAGAGATATGGGAATTTAGTGCACATTGTACTGAACATGTTTACATGTAACATGAACATGTGATCTTTGCCACAAGATCACTTCAATGTCTCTCTGTATCTTAGACTTTAAATAGATTAAATAGATGGTTAAATCGGTTTAGTGCATATTCTACAGTATGGAGTAATTCTATGCAAATAGGGACTGAATGTATTTGGGTGAGCTTTTCCTTTAAAAGAAGCTAATAAGAAAACATGGTTTTGACTGTGCAGTACCTTGTTTGTCCAATCCTGTGGGCTCGTGCAGCTGCCTGTAGGTCATTCTGTGGGTTGAAGTCGCTGTCCACAAAGATTACAGTATCTGCTGCTGTCAGGTTCATTCCAACCCCTCCTAAAATAAAATGATAAACACCGATGTGTCACATTGTCTTCAAATACAGGTGTACACAGAGTTCACACCACAAGGCAAAAATGTCTGTGGTGTGCTGCAGAAAATGTTAGATACAATCTTTTTTTGCATTAGTGTAATATCTTTTATCAGTATGTGTGTTCCCTGGGAATCGAACCTACAACCTTTGTGCTACAAACTGAGCTACAGGAACACAGCAACGATTTATGTAATACCACAAGGCCAAAAACAGATCATGAATAGTTTTGTATTTGCAAAATGAGTCTACTGACTCTACTGTTTATTAATATTGTGTGCATCAGATTGTCAAGATTGGTGCTTTCGGACTGTAAACTCACCAGCTTTTGTGCTAAGAAGGAATATAAATACATCTTTGGTGCTGAAGTTTTTGATGGCTAGGTTACGCTCCTCTCCCCGGACCGAGCCATCCAGACGCTCATAACTGTAACCTGCAGTGAGAGGAACCAATCAGAGCTGGCAGATACACGGCCGGTAGCACCTAAGCGCACACACAGCAGTAAACACAGGATGTGATACTGAACCCACATCAACTGCTCTAGATTAGTGGACTAGATTACTAGAGGAACATGCAGGGTATGGTTACAAAAATGTTCCATGTTGAGAATACGATTTCCTTTTGACAAAGTTCTGAGCAAACACAATTTCTCATGAGTGTCATCATTAAGCATTTCCTTTCTATTTAAAGTTTTTTGTTATGGTTTTTAGAAACAGCTTGTTCATGTTAAAAAAGAAGCTCTTTGGTGGTCTGTGAAGTGTCATGAAACCACAGATATATGAGAAAGTGAGGGCTCTAATATGCTCAAAGTGTGCCTTAGTACCTCTGTACTCTAAGTAATCTTGTAGAATATCCAGCATCCTGGTCATTTGAGAGAACAGAAGAACTCGGTGGCCCCTACAGTACAAAAACACAAAGTTACCTATTCAATATCTCAATGTCAATTTAATGCATTTAATATAATGTTCAATGAAGTTGCATGATACTCAAACGGTTTATTTCACATTTCTACAGTACATGCAATTCAGAATGTCAAAATCCAATTTCATATTGTAGATGTTTTACTTGGACAAATCTCAAGAGCTAAAATTCTGTTTGCAAGTGACAGGAAGGAAGCAAGAACTTAAGCTAGATGCACCCCTCCTGAAGATACGCCAACATGCTGTCCAGCAAAGACAGCTTCCCACTGGCCTCCACCAAATGCTCCCCCATCTCAAATGGTTCTGGTTCCACACCTTATAGAAGAAACCAGAAGAAGAAACTAATTTTGGGTTTGAGGTTCACATGAGTAGGAACCAATAAAAACAAGAACAAAATGGAGTGCTTACCATCAAACAAGTAGGGATGGTTCACACATTTCCTTAGCTGCATTAAAATGTTCAACAGTTGGGTCTTGTTGCTTTGATCGCTTCTGAAGGCATCTAAAATTTTTGAAACATTAGATTTTTGCTAGAAGAATTGAATATGGCCTGTTGCTATTTTGGGTAGAACAGTGTTACCAATGTCTCTGGTCAGAATTGCTTTATAATATCTCTTCTGAAGGGCAGACATCCCATGATAAATCACAAGTTCTGTCTTCTTAGGTAGTTCGGCCGCCACCTCTGCCTTAACCCTGCGTAGCAGAAAGGGCTGGAGGACTTGATGAAGTTCATCGGCTGCGGGCAAGAGGAACAATATTATAAAGGACACGTTTATCATGGAACATCTGACAGGTTAGTCAAGGAGAGCACATCTGTACCAGTTCAGCACTGTGAAACTGTTCTGGAACATGTAATCTTTTTCACAAGATCACGTCAATGTCTCTCTGTAACTTAGACTTTAAATAGATTGGTTAAATCAGTGGCATTGTGTGGAATAGAACTAAATAGGTGTTTCTATTTTCTTACTTATGTGACATTTCTGCTGTAAACAGTCATAGTTATGTTATGGCTAGTTATTTGTACTGTCAGAATGAAACACTACCAGAACACAAAACAGCTTCTGCAGCTGTACCTAAAGAAGAGTCAGTCTGTACATCCGCATAGGTGGTAACAAAGTCATCAACCGCATCAGGGGAAAACTGACTGGGCTGAATGAAGGTGAGGAGGGAATAGACTTCCTGTAGGTTGTTCTGTATGGGAGTCCCAGTCAACAGCACTCGAAATCCCACTGTGAACTGACATGTAGTGGCAGATGTTGTCAGATATCAGCTGATACCAGCCATGAACTAAACATTAGTTTAGTATTAGTGGATTTACAGACTAAAAATGAGAATTCGGCAGGCAGTTAAGAGAGTCTAATATATTCATGTAACCTTTTTAAGGGTTTCGTGTAACAGTGACTGCTGGTTCTTCAGCCTGTGAGCTTCATCCACAACCAAAATCTTCCATTTCCAGCTGTGGAAAAAAGTAGTACATCTGAATTCAAATATGTTATTCTATATGGATTCAGATTATATGTTAGTCTGACTATATGAGGCATTGTCTTTTTATAACAATTCACCAAAACAATAAAAAGAGACCTTTTTAGGAAGTACGCATCCTTCAGGCACATCTATAAAAGATACAAAGTGTTTCAATTAATCAATAACAGTGTAAAGAAAACCAATGCGTTACAATTAATGTGGATTTAATGTCTCAGAACAGGTGTGTTGACCTCATAGGTGGTGAGAAGAACATGAAAGTGTCTGTCATTCTGAAGATCTCTCTGAAGCTCCGCCCTTCTTTCTTTATCCCCAGCGTAACAGGTCACAGAAAGACTAGGACAGAAACTGGGAGAAAATGACAGAGTGAATGAGAGGAACCCAAGCCTTTATTTGAATAAAATGTCAGTGAAGCTTATTACATTTACAGAACTTTTCAGAATAAGTGTGTGTGGGGGGGGTCACTCTCAAAATATTGTGATTAGCATATCTCTTGACCTTTGGTTAAAAGATTTTAAATATTACAGAACCTCCTTATAAAGGGCATGAAAAAGAAGTTTAAAGTGCCTGCAAAATTACTAACTTCTTTTAAACTCTCTATATGTCTGTTTTACAATATTTACAGTTATTTTATTGATTTTTGTTTTGTTTAATCATTTATTTGTTTGACTTGTTTCCCAGGTTATTGGGCATTAGTTTGGAGTAAAGTGTAAAAAAAGCAAAACACAATAAGTAATTAAAAAAACGTAAATAATTTTGTAAAGATGATTTGCAAGTTATTTAAATTTACAAAATTAAACTGATGTAAGTGTAAATAACTTTAGAAACTGAACTCAGTGACCCAGATACCAGAACAGTTCATATGCTGCTGTCTCCATCTAGTGACACTGACAGCATTAAAGCAATAGCTGATCATGTTGGATAAATTCACCTGTTTTATTCCAGTACCAATAATAACTGTTTGCAGTCCACTCTTTGTAATCTAATCTGACCACATAAGACTGAGCACTGAACAATACACCCATATGGATTCTAATAAATCATAAACTCTTACTGTTCCAACTCTTGTCTCCAGTTCTCCAAAACAGACAAAGGGCACAGTACAAGAAACTGCCCATTCATCTTAAGACATCCTCGAGCGTAGGCCAACAGAGAGATGGTCTATAGCACAAGATGACATCTTACTTATCTGATCATAACTGACAGGTGTTGTTTCTCATACATCAGTTGATTTTTGCATTATTTCTTCAAACTAATATTAGTTCCGTGCAATCTAATAAAAAGTAGTGCAAAAATGACAGTACCCCAAAACTAAATCTAAAGAACTGATATCAGATCAAGTAATATCAGATCATATTGAAATGAGTCTATAGATAACAGACAGCAACCCTAGCCCACTGCTAACCTGACAGGTCTTCCCCAGTCCCATCTCATCACCAAGTATACAGCCTTCCTGGTTTTTCATACACTGAGAGAGCCACCTCACTCCATCCAACTGATACGACCTCAAAGTAATTGCTGTTGGAAAGGAGATAAAGTGTTTGTTGGTAGTTTAGCATTGCTTAAAAATATTGCATAAGCGCAAAACATGCCCGAGCTTCTAAGACAGGCAGCTGATGTTTAAACATGCCGTCCATAGGGCTGTTATGAAGTTTGCGTGCTTCATGTTTTATACAAAGTAAATTCATAACAATGACAGCTAAATACTTTCTGTAATTCACTGCCTTTCTAAGATTTATATTACAAAGATTTCCTTATAATCCACACCTGCTAGTCCCCATTTCTTCAGGTCTTTCTCCGTAAGTTCCGATTCGTCCTTTTCAGGTATGCCGTTTCTTACGGCTCGAAGAAACTTAGACATTACTATGATTTAAATACTAATAACATAAGTCGTGTTATACTGAGAAATGGCGGTATTAATATAACTATAACTTTATTAATATTACTACAGTTACTAGTAATATAAGTTATTATAAAAAAGCGCGCTGAACTTCAGCATGAAACTACTTCCTGCAACAGTGAGTGGGCGGGCAAAGACAGATACTGTCCAATCAAAGGCCAGTGACGTCAATACGCGCCAACCACTTTAAAGGTGCCGTTCCCACAAGTAAAACATAATAGAAACATGCAATAAAGTTATAAATTAAACTTCTTAAACTTTTCAACATGAGCTATGTAGGTAAACAGCTTGATCTAATCACATGTATGTTGTCATTATATAGTTTAGGTTAACATAAAATTAAACAGGGTAAACATAAAACATGTTACAAAAAAACATAAGCAGATAAAACCAGTGTTTTTATACAAGATTTTTAATTGAATACAATAATAATAACATAAAAGTAGTGCAAATCCATCCCTTCAAAAATATTGGTATAAATATCAAATTTACAATTTCTCATAACTTTTTAAAAACGTTTTATAGGTTTTACAACATATAGATATTTAAACATAACACATTACAATCACTAAATGGTCATCTAATACCCTATGTTTAAAGACTTACTTTAACTATACAGTGATTCAGCACATTGTCCAAACAGTCAGTAAAAGTCTCATTGTCACTCTGATCATTTGTGGATCCCAAACCACCAACGTTCTTGAGCAGAGGGTGATAAGAGTCCAAAATAAAGTCCAAAGAGTTTATTTCAAACACATCGAGCACAACATGGAGAAAAACTTCAGGATGGCATCTCTGGCAGAAACAAAAATAAAGTACAAATACCTTAGAATTTAAATCAGACACAACTTCCAATGTCATATCATTTATGAGATTAACCTGTTGCTTAGGTTTTCAATTAAAACGGTCTATTTTTAAAGCATTAAACATAACAAACCTTGCAAATGGAATATATGACAGTCCATACCTATAACAAAGAAAAATGCATCGATCAGAAACACATTTACTGAATGATATAAACTAGACTCTGAGCATTTAATTAAATACATTTTAGTAAACAATGTGCTTAACAAAATTAGCTGTCATGCATCAATAAAAACTCACCAAGCAAATGCAAGGGCTTGCAGAATGACAAACAGCAAACTGAGGGCAAAGATTTTCCACTGTGGTACAGACAATACGGTTATTAAAAGCTAAACACAACATTTTATCATCAGATTTGGCTTATGTGTTATAACAGGTAATCACAACTCACCCAAAACGCTGCACAAAGTGTGAGAACCAAACATGTCTATATAGACCAAAAGGGAAAAAGTGCAAAATTATTAGATCAGTATAGTTGCTAAATTCTTCATGCAACCAAAATGTAAAGTTATTCTATTTGGTTAAGTTCAATTTGTTTTACATATGCCACCAATTGTGAAAGTACAAAGCTTCACTAAGTACATTGTGCAATAAGTTTCAAAAGGTCACTTACCTACAAAGACTAATTAATCTGTACTTCATTGTTAAAAGACCCACCTATCATTTCTGATATATTGTACTTGGACAGATCCTCATTGTTGACTTTGTAAGACTGTGTGTCAGTCAAGCAGTAACTCACTATCATAACAACTGTAGCAAAGGCCCGGGTCTTGTCACACATCCGTTTCAGCTGTTTCATTGGTCCCATCAAAAACATGGTGCTGTCGGTGATGACACAAAGTGACGTCATTACAAAACATTTACATTTATTGTTTTCTGTAAACTCCGTCACTCACCTTACTAAAGAACATATGTTCCCAAATGTGTAAAAAACAATGAAGAGAATTATACCAATTTTGGGAATAAACAGGCAACACACGCCCTACAGTATGGAAAGATCAGATTATGATTATTATTATTTTAGGTACATAATATCTTGTGGGCATTAATAAATAAAGTTGAACAAAATAATATAAGACATTAAGTGTCTCTCGTAGTTTCTTCATACTCAGGCAATGTGCATATTTTCTAAAACATTCCTGAAACCTGTTAAACCAGCTTCACACACATACCAAACCAAACCAAACACCTACTTAGAGACACAACTACCAAAACTTTTTTTAACTCACGTCAGTGTGCTGAGATTACAAAACAAACCTATTAAAAGTTAAAGTCACTGACCAGGATAGAGCACAGCACTCCGATGACCATACAGGCGATGAAGCCTTTCACACGAGTTCCCCATCCCAGCGTGGACGCTTCATTCGCCGCCTGCAGTGACGCGACAACCGTGATTTACACGTTTCATTAGGAAGTCGGTTTCATTTAAGAAGTTAAAGCATTTAAGTAGCGTTTAAGTTTTTATTTACATTTTATTTGTACTTATTTAAACTAAATTAAATAAGTTAATAAAAGAAAACGGCAACTGTGTAACTCGGTCTAAACTTTCTAAAGAGCTCTTAACACATAATTTACCTGCAGTATATTACGGTTGTCATTGTTTCCATCGCGACCACCCAAAACAGCTCTTAGTTTATCCATAACTGTGTATTGGGTTTCCAATAATAAATCTATCTGTTAACTCTAAATGCCTGCAAATGTTGTACAATTGCACTGTGTCATCGTCCAGCTGGCAGTCGTTTGACATCATTCAGAACATACCTTCACCTTCTGGGCTGCCTTCAAAAACATTACAACCACCTGTCGTTCCAGCACGCCGCCTAGCGTTACTAAAGGTTCATGCAAATAGCTTAGTATAGCTTGGGCTTGCGTGGCAACAACTCAGTGCCAAAGTGTTTAACAAGTTAAAAAATACATACTAGACAAATGCACATAACATCGTTATACATCATAAACTCTTTTTATTAAAAACTTACATGGTTCCTTGAAATATATTTATTGTTAAATCAAAACAAACAATATCAATAAATATATGTCATAAGCTTCTTTTCATTTGAGATTACTTGCATTGCCAATCCTAAAATACATTTGGTTTATCAAAAGCGAGGAATGTTATGGCACTAACTAAACCAAAAGACTATGTGAGAAATAGGCTAATTTAAAGATCTTGTATTAAACCACCATACTTTGAATATGTAGATCTTATAATATAACTAAAACTACCTGAATAAAAATGTGATAACATCAGTCCTTGAGGGAAAACAAACAAAAATACTGAGAAGGCACAATAATTATTATGAAGCCAAATATTATTAAGTCAAGCAGAAACAATAGAAAAGTGTAATGCTTGAAATAAAAAATATACATGAAGGCTCCAAAATAATCATAATACCCTTTAAATGGCTTAATTCAAACACAAACAAATCAAGTTTTAACTAATGTTTTATGAGTGTGTAATTTGGTCCTGAGATGTAACACAGAAATATGGGCTTGAAGTGTTAAAAATAAATAAAATATCTGTTTGTTCTTCTAAACAAACAGTGTTTGCGTTCTGTCAGCTGCTCTTCAGGAAATGAAGATAAGCCTAAAAACACCCCTTGTTTTAACCTCTGCATTTTTCACAGAGATCTCGAACCTCCAGATGCACATGAACACAAATTCAAATGTGTGATCAAATGTGCAAAACGCTCATAAAATTTCATCTTCAGACTCCACTTCTTTCTCCCTTGGTTTCAAGAGTCCCATTTCCATGGGTGGCATTCTCCTCAGTCTGGAACGGACACCACTGGAGAAAAACAGATTAATATAACCTACTATGGGATGCTATGTGAACTTGAAGTAGTATGACGTGAACACAAATAAGCTTCTAAGCTTAGGTAGGAAGTGTAACTAATATGTGAAGTGAACTGTGATTTTTATCATTCCATTATGTCTGGATGGTTTTGTGTGTCATGTTCTTTTACAGCGGGTAGATGTGTGCACACTCACCAGAGAACAGACCAGTACGCAACAGCAACAATGAGCAAAGCAAACGCCAGATGCCAACAATAGCATAAGGTTACGAACATGGCATTGTCATGGTCTGTCAGATCCCATTTCACCTGACTGGGTGGATATAACACAAAGCCAATCTAAAAACAGAAACACAAAGATTTAGCAAAAAATACTTTGAACAAAGAGCTCATGTCAGAATATTAGTTTGCACTGATTTTTACACACAAACGCGTACACACAAATACACACACACACTGACCTGCCAGAACCAGCTGCCCTGCAGTATTGTAAGAGTGGCTCTTAGCAATTCTAGTAGGATATTTCCCCTGTGGAAAACCTCCAGAAAGCAGATAAGGGCTTGTCCAAAGATGGCATAGAGAAGAAGTGTGTGAACGAGGACATCAAGCATGTCTCTGCCATGGAGATGATAAAGAAACAAAAATCCTGCAAAAAGCAGATTTGTACGACTTACTGTATGATTTCATGACACACACGATTATTAGTATAAATGAGGCTCTATTATGTATAACGTCAACACTTTTTAACCTACAACACACACATTATCAAGACTTTATGTATTTTACAGGAAATTGAAGGACAGAGATTTTACCCTCATTAAAGAAAGCAAGAGCCAGCAGCATGCGGTCTAACGCGAGCGGGGCAACATCCGTGCTGTGGACGGTGAGAGAAATGGCTCCTGCGATAGCAAAGAACAGATACATGGTGGTGTGCTGCCAATTCATCAGCTGCTCCCAGTGCTGAGTGGAGGAATCATAGAGTTGAAACTTGGGTCCACCTGCTAACAGCTGCTCGGCAAACATGCCTGTGTAAATATCAGAAGACTCAACAGAAACTGTATTTCAAATAAAAAGTGCATTTGCAGCTAAAGAAATGGACATTTTCATTCTTTGCATTTTTTTGGTTGTAGTTTTTTAGTTTTAGTTCATTTTTTTAGTGTGTAGAAAAACATGCAAACAAACAAACAATCTCTAATTCCAACCCGCTGATCTCACTAACCTACAGTATAATTTGCACCTAAAGGAAATGTTTACCCCTAAAGAACAAGATCAAGAACCTTATGCAAACTATTTCAAAAAACACGGTTGATGAAACTTTTTTCAAGTGTCATATTTGGTTTTGCAGTAATAAAGTTATGACAGCAACTTACCAATAATAGAAAATGTCAAAATAACTGCTCCTTCTATTATTTCAATGCGTCGTAAGGTCGCTCGAGTCGCCAGCCTTCCTGCACCAGCACTTTTGTTCCTGCGGGTGGTGTACAAAAACGACTGCTTCCCGGCCCACCACAAACCAGTGATCAGGAAAAAACTCCCTGGTAATGCGTGGCCTTTAAAACTCCCCATGATTTACAAAACGTCTGGAAAATAAAAGCACAATTCCGTTTTCAGAAAAATGTGTCATAACAATAATTATGTCTCATAATGTGTCCTAAAATGTGGATTGTGGTTTGCGAAATGTTGGTATAAAACTATAAGAGTTAAGCTAAAAGTGTAGCTGTGGGGTGGAGCCTTAAAGTTTCAGAATTCCAAATCTGTTTTGTACTTCCCAATCATGTCATTGCCCTACTGAACAAGCAAATGATTCCATACACATGCACAGCCATTGACTGAGGGGAAAAGGGAAAGTCATTAAGATGAAACAAAATCAAGATGTACAGGAAAGCAATGAGAGCCCTCAGCTGGCCTAATGAGGGTCTGTGAGAGCACCTCAGAGTGCTGTTTTTAACAGCACACAAACAGCATACACAACAAACCAAGAGCAACACAGATTGCACTATAATCTTTGTATATACTGAATAAAACTCATTTATTCAACATTCACTATCAATATAAAACTGAAATTTCAGTTTAATTAAATAACATCATAATACAAGTTAAATAACATCCTAATAAAAAACAAAGATTTGTTTCTTTCTGTCAGTTAAAAACAAAATGACAAAAGCAATATATAGAGAAATAACTGAATAAAGTTGTTTTCTCCTCCCTTTCTATTGTAGTGGTTGATTTCTGAGTTTAAAATGTATCCAAAGGTGCATCAGTACCGTGCACCAATGTCATTTAGGTCTTGTGACTAAATTCCCTATTCAAAATGATGGCAGTCATTACAGCTATAATTAGATATGTAAGTGTTTAATCAGTGTGTGTCCTTGAGACTATGACCTTTTATCAGATAAACAGCTCCTTCAGTTTACAATGCTTTCTGAATGAAAGCTAAAATTCAACCCACCGATACTATCAGGTTATTTAAATCTGTTCTATGTTGAAAGTTTGAGACAAAACTGAGAATCGTATCCCAAGAGAAAATGACAGCAAATATAAACGTTTGTATTGTAGAGTGATTGTGATGTTTCTAATATCTAACAAACATATTTTATTATACCACTCTTGTATGGCATAGAAAATCAAGGCAGTTATTAGCATCTGTGGTGCAGCTTTGATCAAATCAGTCATTCAGTGGGCTGAACATCTCTCAGGATGCTCTGTTGTCACCATGGAGACAAAGCTCAGCGTACCTCTCCAATGAAGAGGCCCGTTTCTTTATTTACAGCAACATGACCAAACGTGGGCTGTAAGTAAGGACCAGTTTATTTTGAATTGTACACAAAAACAAATACGCCTTTAGCCCTTGATATAATCATCGAATGGACTACATATATATCACGATAGCCTAATGCATATGCCACGACGAAAACAAACATTTTTTAAATATTAAAACATCAACAATCTGGGAAAACTATTCCATATACACGCACTGTATTAAAAATATTAACATCTCGAGTTTGTTGTTTTCACGTATTTTGTATATTGGGTATAAAGGTATATTAGACTTCTTTCAATGCATAAGAAAAATTGCTTTCAGTGCTTTCAATGATTTTCCAATGTCAGCAAAGACCGAAGATAGCGGGAATATCACGGGAACGGTGTAACTTTTGTTCTTTATTTACTGCCTCGTTGTGATTAACAGTAAATTTCCAGCAAGGTCCGTTGTTTCAAGTATTAGGATATAAAAACGGAAATAATAACTTAATTCGGTCAAATGGTCGATGTAAAAATCTTACCTTGGAGGGAGACCAAAGAACTGTTATATTCTTGGAAGGAAAAAGAAGAAATCTCGGTCGATCTTCTTTTTTCGCGTATCTACATTTGCTGCAATATCAGTTTATCAGATTTGCTTAGGGATCCTCAAACGACTGTAAACGCAGAACAAATCGTGTCCTTTTGGACCATTTTGACCAGACCTTTTTGTTCCTTGTTGAACTCACGTTTGCTTCAACTTTTCCAGCTGTTCCTCCGCCAGATTTGGGGGGGCTTATCTTTTCAGTGTCTTTTAACTGGACCCGCCTACTCTAATAAACGATTCGTTCACGGGCTCGAGGAACGTCATTTATTTTCTATCTGATTGGTCGATTTACCTGTCACTCAAGCATTGGTCGCTTTTCCACGTGTGCACTTTTGCTGGCGAGGAACGGAGGAGTTGAGGGCGATTGTCTGCTGCACAGTAAACGGAGATTTCAACTCAGTGGTTTAATAAACTTAAAGTTTACATTGAATACTGTCACACTTGCCAACGTTGTTATTGAATTTGTAAAACCTTAATAATAATATTTATGTGTTACAATTTCACTTTAAAAAGCCCGCATGAGATGTGATGAGAGATACGGTTGTTCTAAGTCTTTGAATTGCTTTGTCTTATTGGAGAAATAATACATGGTCGACACATAATATCAGTTTTATTATAAAAGCGTGCAAAGTATTTCTTTATTTAGTTTCTTTATAAGTATAGGGCGGGACATAACGGCAGTGGGTACGTGCACAAAGGCACGATAACGAAGAATGACAACAGAGAGTACAAGTTTATTTCACATTTTATACTACGTGACACTCATATTACTTATTTATATACACATTTAAATGTATTTAAACTAGACAACGTCCTGACACCTCTTGGACATTCATACATTTGAACTGTTTTTAAAGGTAGCTATGAAAAAGGTTACAATATAAAAGCAATACGTAGACAATATGTAATTATATTGAATTAAAAGTATAGTCTTTGTACAAATAACATGTTCTACAACTGCAACTTAATATTTACAATTCTGGTCAGTTTTGGCTGAGAATAAAATCCTCTGGCTTTCGGTTTGGCATGTGTTAAGGGATGGGTGATGTTATGTGTTATTTTATTGGAGCAGAGAGACAGATAAAAGGGCTTTGTGGTGAGACACTTAGGCATGCATGGTTGTTAGCCCAGCCAAACATCCTGTCCTGTTGTTAGCACAGAGGGAAATATGCAAGTAGGGAAAGAGTAGGAGGAGTAAAGAATAAGGAATAAATGAAAGTGGGAAAACAGGAGAAAGTCTCTAAAGATTCAAACAAAGATAGATGCATGTTCAGAACTGTCTTATTGTATCTCACACATTATTTAACAGAGTGAGCATATAATAATGTAGGATTGATACAAATACTAGCTAATATAAGCCTGCCTGTCACTTAGAGCTAATGGACTAAAATGTACTTTGATTTCAATAGTAACATTTTGTATTTACTTTATATTAGACCAATTGTGTTACTGACACAAAACAATCAAGCAGGTTTTGATAGAATGCAAATGAGATTTGGTACAAAGAATACCTCAATCTCAGTGATAGTTTACTTTATAGAATTGTAGTTGGTCGGGATGCAACACAGTAAGAAGAAATGGAAATATTCATGCAGTGGAGTCATATGGAGATTGTCAGGGAAACTGAAGTCGAGCAGAGGACCAATAGAGGGGCTTGGGCAGGACCACATGAACTCGACAGGTGGGGCATGACTGTTTCTGCCAAAGCCATTTTTCAATGCACTGAAAAAGAGGAAAGCCAAATTATGGAGAGTCATTTAAAGCCAGTCAATGGCTATATAGACACATACTGCTAAACACGCTACAAATCTTAAACACTTTTTTCTTTAAAAGGACGTGCAACCTAAAATAGAAAAACATTGTACACTGGTTTTCTCCTTTACAAGGAATTGCAAGCTAAAACAGCAAAACATTATTGCCAGTCACAAATTTAGGCATTTTTTTGTATCTTTTAGGCATATTGTATATTAGTCATAAACATGATCTTAACTGAAATTTGTTTTGAAATATGTAACCCAGAGTGTGCAGAGCTGTAATCTAGACATATGTTAATTTGATATAACATTTTATGTTGCTTTATGGCTTAAATACTTGTTATTAAATGTGACAACTATTATGATAAAGAATGAATAGGTGTGTCTAAACCTGACTGCTGGTACATATAAATATAAACTGCTCTGCTATATGGTCCAGTTCCACTGAGAGGAAACGTTGTGCATTTACATTTATTCATTTGGCAGACGCTTTTATCCAAAGCGACTTACAGTGAATTCAAGATACACATATTTTTATCAGAACTTGCCTTCCCCTGGGATCAAACCCACAACCTTTGCGGTGTTAACGCAATGCTCTATCAGTTGAGCTAACAGAAAAACTTGTCTACATACATGACAAAGTAAGAGCTGTTGCCCTTTGTTCCTCTGTGAAGCATAATTTTGGACAACTATTGATTTCCATTACAGTGGCCTGATTAGCCACCAGCCAATTTCCAGCTTGTTTGTTTATCAAGCTATTGTTACTCCACAACAATGACTCCAGACATATGACCTGTGAGTTTAGGACATTACCATATTTTTACAATTACATCATAGTTATCCAGTCTATCACAGCAACCATAACATACATCCTGTGAGAAATAGCCACAGTTTCGGTGTGTAATCTAAAAATGCAGTATAGACTGAACAAGACTGTACAATAACATTTGAGAGGTTTGTTTGATTAAGTAAAAAATATGCTTGACACTTTACTAATATACAGAATTTAACCACATATAGAAACACAAATGAATCACTGTTGATTTTCAAGCAAAAGTAACATTGGGCTTAAATTCACAAATTCAGTGATATCACATTGAGGATTTTGATATAACACTGAATGATTACATTTAGTTTAGATAATATTGGTATATACATATCCAGACAAAGTTTGGACGCTTTTAACGCTGTCTTCGTAAAGAGAGCTGGCGGCGGGGCAGGCGATAGTCCTCCTGTCCGTGGCAGAATGGCACCTCGGTCCTTCGCTCGCACGCCGCTGCCGAACTGCTGCTGCGTGGACGTGCGCCGTGCTCCGTCCATTTTGGCTTTTCAGTCCATAATCAAAGACACAGATTCAGTGTCATTGCTGGCACAATAGCAGCTAGTGACCAGAGAAACTCCATGCATGGTGGGAGGGGAAAAGATCCAATTTTGAACCAACATCCTGGTTCGTTTGGTGTCATGCATAAACCCCTAATTTCATTAACACAATGATTTAATTAACACAGGGAATGAGGTGTTAATGCTAACCCTTACAACCCCACCTGTAGAGCTAGAGGAGGAAAACAGGACCGGTATCATCGTTTATATGGTTTACATGATTATAAAGCTACACACATGATTTTAAAAGCAACCTTGGACACAATGTGAATTGTGCATCTGGAAATATTTACCTCTTTATGGAAATGATGAGCACAGTGGAGTTCATGGATACCACCTCTTCCATTCCTTAATTCGTCATGGCAAATAAGACATATGCTATCTGAATCACTCTAAAATGACAAAAGGCAAATGAATTTAACTATTTACAGGTCAAACTATTTACAGTATACAATGGGGTGATGATAGTAAAATTAAAGGTTGTCACAATTCATGGGAATCCCACAGGAAAATACAGTTAAAAGCCTTAGCTACATATGTGATATATATATAGAAGGTTCATTTGTAGGTATGATGTCATCTGGTCCTTGACTCACCATTGATATCACTTTCTGCTTGTGGAAACGCAACCGCTTCTCTAAGGACTCTGAGAGCTCTGGAATGGTGGTGATGTGGCATTCAGGACCCACCACTTTGGTTCTGTTTTCATCCGAAGACACACGACGGGCACGAGGGTGGGAGTGCGTCTCCTTCTCCTCACGGGTCATTAGGTGGATGGGGGCTGGAGCCAGGCAGTTAGCATGCATCTGATTGTGCATGGCCTCTAGTTGAGACTTGTCAAAATAAAGAGGAATTCAGACCAAAAAACAGCAGCAGTGCGTTTTGGCACCGAAAATGTTATTATATGTCATATGTCATATGTTTCTTATATGTTTCTCATATATTCTCATATGCATATCATTTATGTTTTTTAAGGCCTTTATATTAAAGGAACTTGCATTGTTTATATCAGTTATGCATTACTGTACAGTGTTACAGTACATTACATTATGCTACAGGAATGCACAGAAAATGTATTCATAAAACTTGTGTGGCTGTACATTCACAAACATAGAGTAAACAGTACATACAGTAGTATGTGATGTACTCACATAATAAATTTGAGATACTGTTAACACTTTAACACTATTAACATTACCAAAAACCTAAAAAATTGTATCACACTTTGAGTAAAAATGAACATTATTCTGCACTGAATGACAGCATTTTAAAGGCTCAATACACAACTTATGAGATGTGCTTATATAAAGCATGTGTATAATTATTTTGCACATACTTGCAGCAGACACAAGCTCTGCTTTGCCAATGGTTAGAATAGGTTAGAATAATTACAGCCTTAACTAGTAACCTTGGGGTAATTAGCACCATTCACACTGTTTACCATTATATCACATCCAACAAATATTGATAAATCATCTATTGGGATTTTTATCAATATTATATCAACCATACATTAGGACTATTCATGAGGTTATAAAAGTAAAAATAGCTGAATATATTCCTAGACAGACTTTGTAGTGAAACGAAAAGTTAATACTTTAGTACATATTTACTTCCCACTTTCAGTTTCTCCATGTAAAACCACAAAACAGCACCTCTGCTGGTGAGTTTGGGAATAGCGCTCTAAGACAGCACAGATCATATATATTAATGTGGTGTTTCAGCAACTCTTAAAATAACTGGGAAAATGGTGAATAGAAATAACAGGATTTAAAGCATTTTAAATGTTTAACAGTCAGTCTTGAACATTATTAAATATATATTAAATATATTTACTATATTTTAACCCTTCCTAGAACATTCAAAATATGATGTAGAAGATGTTGATAAGTTGATGAATAAATTTTCATTCCTTACTGAAAGTGTTAAAGAAACAGTTATACAGCCTAAAATTGTTATCTAGGTAATACACTGAGAAACAAACTAGCAGAAATGTTTAGTGTGTGTATGTGTAAGGGGAATGTAAAGTGTCTGTAAGGAAAGCGTATGATGTGCTTATGTGTGGAGAATGAAGAGCAATTACTGACGGTTCACCTCATTTAATCAGAGCACATGTAAAAATTTCCTGTTTTCTCAGTGATTCTCATCCAAGCGCAATTACGCAATGTGTTGCCCAGCTGTGTTTACAAAATCAGCTGAGGCCGTTTGTCGAGCACAACCCCAACTGCACCACAAACACACAATGTTAGCTTTCTGTTGGACCTCTAGACTGAACTTATTCAAAGGATTTGTCTGTTTATATATGCATCAGGAAACTCTTGCACATGTGTGGTTATTTTGCTTTAGAAAAACTAACAAATGTTCCACCAACATTACTCCTCATGACATGATGACTGCCTTACCATGCAGGGCAAAGATGAGCGGCGGTCATTTTTGTTGCGTGACTGCTTCATGAAGCTCCTCTTCCTCACTTTGGCGCGTTCCTCCCCTACCCCGTGCCCCCAGTAGCTGCTCATCCACTTCGTAAAATTTCCATCATCGTCCTCCTCATTGTCCATAATAATCGCGGGAAGCAGCCGGAGAGACAGCTTGGGGGTTTGTGTGTGGAGCTCCCTGTGAGGCTCCTGTCTGCTGGGAAGAAAAAACGGACCAGGGTGCAGGCAACAGAAGTTGATCCGAGTCCGACGGCCAGGTCTGGTAGGACTGAAGATGTCTTGGACCTGCTGGATGAGCTGAGGAACACTCTCAGAGATGTTGTGATGGTACAAGGTCCAGACTATGAGCAATAGGCTGGGCTTGGTTTGACTGTTTAAAATTAGATTCCTCCAGTTAGGTGCTCGCAATGTATAGGTTTTGTTGCTCTAAGCAGACCCAAAAATACATATGCACAGCATTTGTCCACGTCTTTAAATAAGTGAATCCTCTGTAATCTATTTAACATCAGAATGGGAGGGGAATATAGTATAAGGGCGGGAGAGAGGTATAGGAGAGAGAGAAAGAGAGAGAGAAAGGATGGTGTTTTTTGGGTTGGTGCTCTGCTTTTAATCTTTCCATTACAGAGCAATGGACCGGGGGGAGGGAGTGGGGGGCATGGCAGTCTCACACAATCTGTGCAACTCTAATTCTCTCATTCCTTCCACTCACTGAGCACATCAAACCTGTCAATAATTATGGACCGCTGCAATGAGAACCAGTGTGTGCTAGTGAGGGAGTGTATTATTGCTTCAGTGCCACTAACAATGAGTGAAGTATGATATTAAAGCATATGGCATTTATGAAGCACACTTGTCACAATAAATGCTAATATGGAGTAGAGCCATAGGAGCCACAGAAATAACATCCACAAATTACACAAAACGTCGTTCACAAACCCCACAATACTGCAAATGTATTTTCATTATTGTATGCTAGTTGAATAGCGTGTTTTCCTTTGTAGTCAATGTATTTTGAGATGACCCCATTTTGTAGAATATGATAAACCCCCTCCCCTTTAGAAAGAAGCAATCTGGGGCACACAACCACCCCCAAGCCTTGTCTACTGTCCTGCTCCAGTTGTTTCTACTGCTGGCCTCTGGGGCAGCGTACAGTATGAGAGACCATTGACAGTGCTAATACAGAACACCTGTGGCCATGTCTCTGTGATCCTTGCCCTCAATTGCAAGAGTGATGTTGTTATATGAAATGTTGGGAATCTAGGTCAATACGCCCTGATAAATCACTATGATTTATTTCTTGTGTTCTGTATAAAAAATATATATTTATTTGTGTAAACCCACTAAAATATTCAGTTTTGCTCAATATTACTAACACTGAAACAGCATCAATGTTTTCTATGCTTATTAATTATAAATCAATAAAACAATAATACAATTAACTGGAACTTAATTTAATATTTAATTAATTTGCTAGTTTACCCTAGCAAATTATAAAATATAAAATTTATATAAAATTTCAAAATATATAAATTCAGAAGAAGAAACAGACATGGATAAACTCTGACTAAAATTAAATCTTACTGAGATTAGAATTAAGTCTTACTGCAACTCTTGTGTATGGAGCAACGTGTCCCATATGAAGAATGTCTCTGTTCTGTTTGTATTGCACGTGATTTTTAATACTAAAATAGTCCTAGTCCAATACTCAGCACCCTAAAATAAGCAGTGAGGACAATATTTGCTTCTGGTTCCTAAACAGAGACTTGTATAATGAACTTACAGTCAGAAAAAGACAGAGTGCTTCTAAAATTAGACCCAGTCCTAGTTGTGGCCTCTTACACATGCAGCCATGGAATGTGTTGCAGTATAAGTAATTGCCTCACAGTTATCCAGGTCTCTCAGAGTGTTTATGCCGGCCTTAGGGGACCTTAAGAAACAAAGTAAGAGTGTCTTATGAGGATAACCACTGTCCAAAGGGCTCTTAAGATGGATATTTGCATGTCACACATGCAGATGTGGAATGCGTTGCTATATAAGTAATTGTCTCACAGTTATCCAGGTCTCTCAGAGTGTTTATGCTGGCCTTAAAAAAACTCATGAAACAAAGTGAGAGTGTTTAATAAGGATAACCTCTGTCCACAGGGCTGTAAAATGTAAAACAGCTGCCAAAACAAAATTTTGCAGACTGACATGCACACTGATAAGAAACAAGCCTTGGTCCTGTCTCATAAATACGTTACTAGCACAAACACAAATTGATCATGTCTCGTGTTCTAGCTGAGAGCTATGATTGATCTGAATCTGCTATGGCAATGCACATTGTGCATTCAATTGACATTTTACATCATGTGTCAGAGCCCGGATACAGTATTGAGACCATTTTTAACCCCTGAACATGACACACTGGCTATACATTTTTTTATGGTAAACCATCATTCAGCTTATACATGTGCAACCCATAAAAGAAATGCTTTTAA
>JBAJNP010000533.1:0-10369 GCA_036877545.1 Yasuhikotakia modesta
AACAACACTTCCCATAGTTCCGTATTCATTGAATCAAAAGCTGCGCATGCGCTATCGCACCTATTATTTCGTTCTCCCGCAAGCAATAAATGAAGAGCCGCCCGAACGTGTGTTTGGTCAATATAAGACATTTACAGGCAGACGCTCATTTGTTCATACACTGGTGCTTTCATACATGGATTTACACGACACCTAGCTTTCATTCTTACCAGGTTGCGGGGTCCGCCATCGAGGGACAGGAGGCCGAAGAAACGGCAGACTAACAGGACATGCAGAGGTGTTTTTATATGTAAAAGCTAGCTGGCTAAGCAGGGCATCGTCGGAGCAAAACGTTCAAGAGTTTTCCAGGACCCCACCTTTGGCAGAAAGGGCTACATCTGCTGTCATCCACACCGACCTGGCGTCAGAATGGCGCACCTCCGCGACATGCAGAATCAGGTAAATCCGCAGCCCGGCGATTGTATTCATTCCGTTCCCATTAGTATTTGCTTCAGTGTCGTTTACATTGCATGCATGACATTGCTTTGCATTGCAATTTGTAGTCATCAAAGCCTGACATCTTAACGCTGTGTCGTCTATTGTCTAAGTAATTGTTTTAACGTAAATCCAAAAATATATATTTGAAAAGACTCTCCTTAGAATTGAAACAAGGTTCGTTCCCACTGGGTGTGAATTGAGTCAGGATATATATAGGATATCATAGGATATAATAATAAATGGCCATTATCAGCATTATAAACTGCACTGTCTTTCACTGGATTGTCAGAATTCCAGACTTGATCCGGAGGAATATTTCACAAAGCAGGAGCGCATTGGGAAGGGATCTTTTGGTGAGGTCTACAAGGGCATCAACAATCGCACCAAAGAGGTGGTGGCCATCAAGATCATTGACCTGGAGGAAGCAGAAGATGAGATTGAAGACATTCAACAGGAAATCACGGTTCTCAGCCAATGCGACAGCCCCTATGTCACCAAGTATTATGGCTCATATCTGAAAGTAAACAGAAAGTCTTATCAGTTTTTTAACATGACTATAAGTACTAAAAAAGGCCTTGTGTTTTAAATGATATATTTGTCATTATGTGTAAGTAACTGTTTCTATGCTTTCATAGGGAACTAAACTATGGATCATCATGGAATATTTAGGAGGCGGCTCCGCTTTAGATTTAGTAAGTGCTACAGCGGTGGTTATTCAGGTACTGAAATGTGTCATCGTGAAAATTGAATTTGTCTCCCTTCACACCTCTCAGTTGAAACCAGGGCCTCTGGAGGAGACATACATCGCCACTATACTGAGGGAGATTCTGAAGGGACTGGAATACTTGCATTCGGAGAGGAAGATTCACCGCGATATCAAAGGTGCAATAACATGAACATCTGCCCACTCGTTGGGACCAGCTGGGAATGTATTCACGTTTAATTATTTGGACTTAGTATGTTGCAGTTTCTTGTGAAATGGGAGCACTGCGCTGATGACTCATGTTTCTGTCTTTTGGTAGCTGCCAATGTTCTGCTGTCTGAACAGGGAGATGTGAAGTTGGCAGATTTTGGTGTGGCAGGGCAGCTCACAGACACCCAGATCAAAAGAAACACTTTTGTGGGAACTCCATTCTGGATGGCCCCTGAGGTCATCAAACAGTCTGCGTATGACTTTAAGGTGTGGAAATAAATAAATGGGCTTCCCTTAAAATGCATGAGGATGGTCCGCTTATTTATGAGATCTATGCACTATGTCAGAATTTTAATGCGCGAATGTGCCAACAGAGCTGTGAAAATACACTTTCAGCAATTTGGTGAGAAGGATGGGGTGGTAAAATTAATTCCCAGGCTCTCGGCCTTTAAAGGGCATGGCACAATTTGCTTGGAATAATGCTTAGGAGTTTTGCAGCGTGGGAACCAAAATTGTTCCTGGTTGAGTTTTAGTGTGAAACAACTAGCAATTAATATTACTATTATGTTTAAAAAAAACAAAAAAAACGATACCACACAATAGTAATTATTTATCATTAGCATCAATGTTTGCATTTTTCCTGCAGGCAGACATTTGGTCCTTGGGAATTACAGCAATTGAACTGGCAAAAGGGGAGCCTCCGAACTCCGACCTGCACCCGATGAGAGTGTTGTTTCTTATTCCCAAAAACACTCCCCCTACATTAGAAGGCTCTTATAGCAAACCCTTCAAAGAGTTTGTGGAGGCCTGCCTCAATAAAGACCCTCGATTTGTGAGTATTTGGCGGTGGCACTGAATTTTCCAATTTTGCTTTGTTTTTTTGTTCAAATATGTAAATTATTTTAACTTTCAAGCAACAAGCACAGATAGATGTGCTTGTTGATAGATGAGATAAGTAAAAACATTAAGGGCTTTGACCAGTACTGTTCTGCTTGCGTCTAGCGGCCCACTGCGAAGGAGTTACTGAAGCACAAATTCATCACGCGCTACACCAAGAAAACATCTTACCTGACAGAACTTATTGATCGGTACCGCCGCTGGAAGTCTGAAGGCCACGGTGACGAGTCCAGCTCGGATGATTCTGACATGTATGTCATCCATCCATCAAGATGTGCATATAATCAATAACTCTTAGTCTCTAATCACCATGGTGATCTATTATTCATTTGTGTCTCCTCTCTCTGAGCACTGGCCTTTTAATTGAGCGACTGCTGAATTAATACTGATGATATACAGCTTTAAATGGAAGCAGGTTTCTCCTCACTCTCTTACAGGGATGGAGAGAGTGATGACAGAGACCAGTGTCCTATGTGGACTTTCCCCACAGTCCGGCCCAGCTCCATGAACAAGCTCCAGAAGGGCTACACGAACACAGACTCTGAGGTAAGGAACTGATGGAATACTTTATCTAATAATTACAATTGTGTCATTGTATTACTCAGGCCCTTTCAACCCATTAATGTAATCTTACTGTAATCTGTTCTTTATATCGTAAGATTACAGTAAGAAAATGAAAATATAATAAAATATTTAAAAAATCTACTCCAACACCGAGGGGCATTTGAGGGTAATTTGCTCCCCCAACACACCTTAGGTGTTTCTTACTGGTATAGGGAATGTAACCAGAAACCTTTTGTTTACAAGTTCAAAAAGTTCCCTAATGTTTAACGTCTTGTTTGCGTTGTCATTTGTGTCACAGGCAGCAGAGACTGTACAGAGACAGCCCAAGTCACAGTGTCTGTCAGCGCTGGTCTCGCCCATCTTCAGAGAGGTAAGAGGCAATAACACGCACTCACTCTTTCGCTCTCACCCTCAATGTGTAATCAAACACTTAGACTGATATTGTCAAAGCTGCAGCAGATAAGCCATCAGTAAAGTGTACAGAACTGTGAAAAGTTCTTCTGTTGTGGAGTTATGTGAGAGTCTGTCTTGTCTTCAGCTGAAGGAGAAGAGGAGGGCTTGTGGAGGAGGAATGGGTGCCATAGAGGAGCTGGAGAATGCTTTTAACCTGGCAGAGGAGTCCTGCCCTGGTATATCTGACCTATTGGTAACACATATGATGGAGAGAATGTGCAGGTAAACAGATAATGATAATAATGTGCTCATGTGGTTCTAAATAATCACCATATTGAAGGGCCATAATATTCTAAGGTAATCATAGAATCAAATCACCCATCATACATGTTGCTGTTAAATAAATAAATAAATAGTGATGTGTGATGCTTAAAAATAGTATTTTGTGATCTTTTATAATGTTTTGGACTGGAATTATTTTTGACAGCATTAAGGTTTTTCTTATGACAGGTTTGCTCTGAATGGCAACACCACACCGTCATCACGATGAAGCCCCCCCATCCGCTGCTGCCCCAAACCACCAGAGCAACATCAGGACCACAAGATTTTTGCCCTTCTTTCACCTGTCGGCTGCCCCCAGAGATCTTTTAATTAGTTATGATTAAATATTTTTACAATTTTCTTTATAGAATGGAAAGTATTTAAATAAGCCATGTCATTGAGCAAACTGTTTACTTGTTAGATCAAAAATCCTATTATAAAGTGTTTATGGAAACTTGGTGTTGTGTGGTTTACTGGCGTGTGTGGATACACATTTGTTTAAATTTCTTTGAAATATTTTTTAAAACTTAAAAAAATTGAATGTAAAATTGAATGCATTCAATGTCCCATGAATCACAGACACATTTAAAGTTCTTTTACACAATTTAAAATGATGTACAATGAGCGCTAATCTGCACAACAAAGGGATTGTTTTTTAAAGGGATAGTAAAAACAAAAACGTCTGTCTTGGTTTACATTATTTTCTATCAAGCTTGTATGACTTCCTCTCTGCAGAGTAATAAAGATATTTTGAAGAATGAGTGATTGTTTTAATTGAATCAAAATATCTTATTTAATTTGCAGAAGTAGTCAGAAGTCATATTGTTTAAGAATATTATGCAGGTATATAAATGATGAATTTATGGGTGAGCAATATAAACATATGCAAGCATTTTTATAACAAGATAAATTTAGTGTTGCTTTTCAGGTAAATTTATTACAGTTAAGAGAAACTATGTAAACTTTGTTTTCTCGTTATGTAATTATTCACGACCTCTAGTGGCAGTGACGAGCCACTGCTATTATTTTGAGCCATCGATATATTTTTGTACAAAAATATCAGGAACCACGAACCAATAATACACAGCATTTATTAACATTAATACATTTCAATATATTTTTACAAATACATGTTAGAAATTGAACTAAGTAACAGTTGTGTTTGCAGTAATTTAACAAAGGCTGTAAAAATACATTGTTCATTGATGGTAGGTTAGAATTAGATGTAGAAAAAATGAACACCAAAAATTGCTTTTAATATAAAATTTATTACAAGATGATAAAAAGTTCTCAAGTGAAATAATGGAATGTTGCTGTAATTTTCAGGAGCAACTGTGAAAAAATGGTTTAGCTGTAACAGTAAGCTTTCAGTAAAATATAATCCCATTTCGGATGTCATTCAAATGTTTTAATACAAGAATTTAATTATTACACAAAAATGAATCTGTTTCAGTCAGAGTTTAAATAATCATTATAAACCACAGATCCTGGAGAGAGGTAAAAACTTGGCATGCATTAAGGTCAAAGGGCACAAAAAGCATATTTCAATATGGCAATGACTTCAGTAACCAAATTTCACATTGCACTCAGACCAGAACAATGTCTGATATTACATGACATTAAACACCAAAAACACCAACACCACAATCTGCTTTTTAGATTTACCCATTTTCCTTCATTAGACAGCATAAGGAATGAATTATAGGTCACATTATACCTGTTTTTTTCATTTGTTTGGGGGCCATTTCACAAAACAGCACATGATACAAATACTTCTTTATGTAGGGGAGAGAGAAGTATTTTAAAAACTCAACAAGGGGGCAGCAATCTGGCAACGCTTATAAACAGTATAAAATGGATTATCAAAAACACAGCGTAATAGCTGCCATCATGCTACCCAAATTCAAGAACTGCTACAATTGTTCACAGTGATTTTGCTACTGTAGATTGTAAAAAATGGGGCACAAAACGTTTTCAATGGTCTTAAATGATCCCAAAAGAGACTCTACAAAAGGCGCTTTACTGAAAAAGGGTTTTGTAACAGAATATAAACATTAACTTATCTGTGGGGTCCACAGAATTGTTAACTGATTGTTGTTTTTCATAATTGATTACTGGCATATGATGGTGAATGAATGAATGAATGAATGAATGAATGAATGAATGAATGAATGAATGAATGAATGAATGAATGAATGATTGATTGATTGATTGAATGAGTGTTACATACAGCATCTGAGTAAATATCGTGAAGAACTTAATATTGCTTTTACAAGACAAAAACTTATAATTGTGAAAGAAACTAAGATAATGGCAAGCAGGCTGAGCTATGGACCAGTCTCCCCACTTTCTTCATATAAACTGTAGCATCAGTTCTACTACAGCTTGTTGTGCGAGTGACTGGATCAAGCTCAAAGGACACGTCAGCGTCTGAGAGACACAAAACAAGCGCATAATTGCATCTTTGACAACACTACATATATGCTGTGTTGTCACATTTAAAGTCATTCAAACATATTTAAGAGCATTGGTGTGCTGCAGCATCACTGATGTAGTATTAAGTCCTGAAATCAGACCTTCCCCCATTAAAGAAATCAGACCTCACAGTGGTCACAGGTGTGAATAGCAGGTAAACAGGCTTCAAATCTCTTTTGCTCACCTTATTTCTCACAGGTGTGGGCTGTCTCCTTCATCTCCCTGCTTCTGCATCTGTGCCTGCATCCTAGCAATCATCTCCTGCATCCGTCTCAGCTGACAGACACAAACACAAACACATATTGATACTCCATAATTAGTGTTATTAATGTTTAGACTGTGTCTGCAATAAGACACTGTACCTCAGCCTCTTTCTCCTGCAGGATCATGTCCTTGTCCATTTGCTCAGGCTCTGGGGCCTTCCTGTGTCACACAGAGCAAGGTGGGCAGTTGTCAGGGGTCTCATATGCAACAATACTTTACAAACCTTCATACACAACTGCTTATATTGTGCATCTGCTTTAGGCAAATATACGCAAAAGTGAGATTTTCTTATCAACCTGACAGTAGGCAGAAGACAGTGCTGAATTATCAAAAACTGCCCTTTAAAGACCACATGAAATCAAAATTAATGTATTGTGGATCTATTAGCTGAGGACATTTTTAAGCGTAAGTGCATTTTATATACCTCCTACAGTCTTTAACTTCTGGGAAAGCAAACCAAAAAGATTTGACCCATCTGGCACTACACACAGATTTGGGTCCAGTGAATTGTTTTTAGAAGCAAATTGCTAATACCACTAGCAACAGACTAGCTAAGTGTGTTCCAAACGTGTGTGTGGGTAAGAGATCACCCAGACCTTACTGGTTCCACACAATAAAAATGCATACTTGTGATTTCAT
Source organism: Yasuhikotakia modesta (assembly GCA_036877545.1). Lineage (NCBI taxonomy): Eukaryota > Metazoa > Chordata > Actinopteri > Cypriniformes > Botiidae > Yasuhikotakia > Yasuhikotakia modesta. Next base: position 6,944 of record JBAJNP010000533.1, read on the forward strand.
GGGGTCTTTAAGAGACATTTCTTTGAGGATTATTAACCCTTTGGCACTGAGGGTTTTGATATGCAGAGTTTAGTTGAGACAACAGTGACAAACTTAAGTATTTAGTGCAAGCATGTGCTGAGCATAGCAGAAAGTTGGGTGGACAAACATGTGAATCTGTGAGTGAGAGATGGTGAAATAAAGGCTGTGAGAGGTATAGAAACGACGTTAGGCTGAAGAATAGGTGGAGCTGCGACTGAGACCCCAGCAGTACCTCCCCCTCCTGTATGCAAACACACATAGATCTGACTTACAGCTGAAGATCTAAGAGACTCAGACATCACAGGCCCGAGTTAAGGCTGTAACATAACTACACCACACATTAACACTGGAGCTTGAGTGTATAAAGACTCTCAGCCATAGCAATGTTTCTCTTTTCCTTATATGATTGCTCTATATAGTCTATATATAAGTGGCTCTATACAGTATATAGTGACTATACAGTACATCTATATAGTATATAAGTGGCTATATTAGACTTAGTGTAAATATCAGGATATTTTTGGATATTCAAATAATATGGGGCTGCACCCAATGAAAACCTTTTTCCATGGAGGCTGGTGGAGGAGTTTTGCTTATATGATTGCTCTATATAGTATATAGTGACTCTATATAGTATGTCAATATAGTTTATAAGTGGCTATATAAAGCTTAGTGTAAAAATCAGGATATTTTTGGATATTCAGATAATATGTGGCTACACCCAATAACAACCTTTTTAGAGTTTTAGACCTTAAGAATAATCATGGAGGCTGGGGGAGGAGTTAGAAAAGACAGGCAGAGCGTTACGTACGCAGGCGACAGAGGCAGAATGTAACCATGGGAAGACAACCTGCCGCCCCGCTTGAGGCGTTCCGAGCGGAAGTTCTCATAGTGAAGGTCTTGAGTGACCTCCTGCAGATCCTGCATGTGGGTGCTGCACAGACACCAACAGACATCATTCAGGACTTAATGAATAACATATAATCCCAATACAAACAATGAGCAGACATCCTTATTCTTGACCTGAAGGAAATTATTGTTTTTGTGAATAGTCAGACTTACATTAGCATGGTGCGAAGTTTCAGGAAGTCGTTGTGTTCCGGGTTCTCCACCTCCACCACACCCCACGGGTACAAACGCCCTCTCACCTTCTTCCCTTTGGCTTCGATCTGCTGGTTGGATCCCACTACGGCAAACGGTATACTGGCCTGTAACAGTTAACATATATAACATAAGAACAAAGCTGGATGCTTAAGATATGATTATTGATGCTATGTCAACAATCATAGCTATATCATATATATATATATATATCATATATATATATATATATGATATCATATCGTATATACATCATATATATATGAGCTATAGTAAGATGAGGAAGAAGATGAGTAAGATACACACCACATACCTTAAGAATTCTGGTCTGTTCTTTGAAATCTTCATCCTCGTCGGACTCGGCATCAGGGAGATGATAAATCTTAATGCCATGTTCATCGATTTCATCCAAAATCTGCATCAAACATTCAACACCAAAAATCAAGCAGAACGTACGATCAACCAATAGCGATGCATGTTTTCAGAAGAGCTCTGAAGGCATCACCCTGCGCTTGAGTCTCTCTCTCTCCCTCAGGGTCAGTGTATCTGCTTTGGCAATCACAGGAACAACATTTACTTTGTTGTGAATGGCCTTCATGAACTGGACATCCAGAGGTTTCAGCCTGTAAAATCAGAGCAGGACGGACTTCGTAAAACTTCGTAAATTTTAAATCTAATTATATAACCAGAGAGCAAAAGATGAAAGATGAGTCCTAGGTGAGACAAGAGCGAGAACTCACCCATGACCCAGAGGAGAAATGAAATAGAAGCAGCAGTGTACACGGTTGTCAACGATGTGTCTGCGGTTCAGTCCGCTCTCATCGTGAAGGTAGCGCTCAAACTGGTCATCGATGTATGCAATAATGGTGTTGAAGCTGTCAAAGAAAACACACAGGAACTCTTATAAACAATGATAGTTTCTTAAGAATTCAACTGTTACACACAAGTAAAAACTGTATATATAAATATATAAATTGGATTAACTGTTGTTTCAAATATAGTTTTTACTCCATGATTTTGCAAAATCTTTTTCTGGGTTCAGAAGTAGTTTTTGCTGCTTGTTTTCGATAAACAGTCATTATTACATGGGAAAGTTTATTTCAATTAAACATTCAGCTAAAAAACTCATACATAAAACTCAAAAAGTTATGAAAAGTTCAGCAGTTAAACACCTGATATAATTTTAACTCTTGAAATGAGGCTTGTAATGTCTTCTGTTAAACTGCCTGAATTAAATGTCAAAACTCGAAACTCAGTTCTATAAATGTTATGTGATCGCAGACGTTTCCTTTTTTAAACAAAGCGCAACAATATCCTCTCATTTCTGTTTTCTCTCTACAGCCGGTCGGGAAAAGGTCACATGTTTCCTGTCTCTTTACTTCCACTAACAGAGCAGCCCTCCCAAAACTCTTTATTCCCCTCATCCCCTACCCAGGATTGGGTTTCCAATTACATAAATACATTTTACTTAAAACAAACCCCCACTCCAGCTCTCCTACTGTAAACACAGTAAAAATAAACCATGGCTCAGAGCCATGCCATCACACAGGTCACATATGTATGCAAGTTAACTTTGCCTCACTTTATTTACAATGACTGACAACAGAAAACCTCACCAGTCTTGGCTGTTAATGGCATCTCCATATCCAGGCGTGTCGACCACAGTAAGACGGAGCTTCACTCCACGCTCTTCAATCTCCACCGTTGAGGCCTCGATCTGCACTGTGCGTTCAATCTTCTCTGCAGGACAAAAGCGTGTGAAAAACACAACAGAGATGATTTCAATCTGACCCAGGCCCAAAGCCCAAGTACAACATCATTCACTTATTCCATCCAGACTGAATCTCTCACCTGCAGCACCAGGAATGACTCGCTCAGGATAGAGATCGGTAAGAAACAAACTGTTGATCAGAGTGGACTTTCCCAAACCAGACTCCCCTTAAAATAACACAAGTACAAATGAGGACACACTGAATAGTCAGCAACAAAAACAATAGGCTGCAACAGACACACATTACTGCTCTATAAATTACATTGTTCTGCTGTGTATTCAGACTGCTCTACACAAGAATAAATGTAACCAGTGGACTAAAGTGTTCTTTAACTGTTGCTTTAGCTATTGTCATTGTCCTGTACCCCAGGCTGTCTTCTATAATCAGAGCCAGTGAAATGATTTGCAGCTAATGTTCTGCATTCCTGTGATTTATTTTAAGGGATAAGTGTACAATGGGCTGTGCTGAGCAGGCAGCCCCCAGACACCCTCCCCCACAGCAGATCTCATTTGTGTGTAAACAGCTGTACACA